>VDFB02351453.1:122730-248191 GCA_007258455.2 Sequoia sempervirens
TGGGATTGTAGTATGTTTTGTGCAATGCTGTCGGCAATGTAATCCGATATGAATATAACCAACAAAAATCTATTTTCTATAATTCATGGATTGAACTCTGTATTTTATTTGCTCTCAATGTTTGTATGCTATGGAAATGCCATTACATTTTAAAAAAAAGTAGTTTCTTACTATTTTTCTTCAATTTTTTATGTTTTTTTGCAAATCTACCAAAAAACCCTAGTTTTTTCTACCAAAAAACAATATTTTGAAAAAAATCAATTAAAAATAAACAAATCTAATTGAAAATTTGATTAAAAATTAAAAATTTTACCTGATAGAGGTGGATTCCAAATCGGATATCGGATTTCGCTCTCCACTATGCGCCCCCCGCCGATGAGCCGAAAATAAAAATGAATGAGTTTTGGTCGCGGCTTTTTTTTATATATACAGTTGACCAAAATCGGATATCCGATTTGAATCGGATATCCGATTTGGATCGGATATCCGATTCCTTTTGCTTGTGTCAGAATGAGATTTAGCCTTTTGCTTGGGTCGGAATGAGATTTGTTTTACACTGAACAAAATCGGATATCCGATCCAAATCGGATATCCGATTCCTAAAACTAAGTTTTCCCTCTGCCTCGGTAGTCACCCCAGCTCCAAAAAGTCAACTCACCATTTTCGCGTTTTTGAGTCGTAGAAACACGTATTTTTTCCTCCATTGCCACTTTTTGGCATACCATGATCCTGCACATGCCCAGCTCCAATGAGCTTTAGAACAAATAGTTGTAAGGCATTCCAAGAATCTGTCCTTTCAAATCTTGGTTCTTATGTTGCCTGCTATGGAGGAGAAGCATCACTCGAGTGCTTTTCTACCAACCACGAACTCATAATGTGGTCCCCCGCACATCTATCATTCGATAGATGGCCCTTCCCTTCGATGAAGAGATTGGTAGAGTAACTAATAATGACAAGAAACTAAGCATAGTGTTGTGTCCTACATAACTAGAACCTGTGCAACCCGACAACTCTCAAACTAGCATGTAATACGAGATCACAATGAATTGATAGTGTAGCTTCAAGAATCACACAGTCTAAGTCGATATCGTACATTGCACTACTTTGATCAAAGTGTTTCATTCAGTATGTTCTACTGAGGGTCATTTGTCACATACACTATTTAGGGCTGATTTGACTTCAGGCTATCTTAAGCTATGCGTAGGTATTGTCCTTCAATGGGTAAATCCATCACCCCAGACTAACCTTCAACATACTAATCTACTAGTAATGAATCTATTTAGCAAGTAAGTACACAAGCCCGCTCCCATGCTTATCCTAGAAGTAACATAAGCTTTCTAAGCTAAACTTATAACCTAGTTGGGTGTACCTCAAGTGACTCTTGCATTCAATCAAGCCTAGTATATACTTAACTGAGAAACACACTCATCTCCTACTATGGAGTATATATAAACACATTGCATCCCAAGTTCAAACATATCTAGTATAAGTAAATACCTATGTAGTTCTACATGTAGCATGATTAAATAACTATGTCAAGCAGTCTCTTCGACATATCCAATATAATTAACTATTATGTCAAGCAATCTCTCCTATCATGGAGTACTTAAAAACACATTATAAAAGCAGCCTAACGGCTTCAATTCCCTTTTCCAAAAGCAATATTACATACATCTATAGCTCAAACAAAAAAGACATTTCATGTAGCATAGAAAATACAGTAAACCTTTTTAAAATGACAAGAAGAAGAAACCCCTTGCCTATTATCACTTTTTCCCAAATACTGATGACAAGGTATCCTTCTCCTTTGGTTGCTCAGCTTAACCCAACTTCCCAAATCAATTCTCACTCCCTTTCTTGTTGAAAGCATTCCTCTCTCAAAATTAAACAACACTTCCTCGCAAAGTCCACTCTTTTCTCACTTAGAATACAAATGATTATAGATTGGTGTAACTCAGAAGTAATTAACAGATAATGACATATTCCTTTGGTAGAATACGCCTTTCTCAAAGGTAATAATGAACTCTCAAAAATGTGATTATTGGCTGCAAATAATGTTCACTCAAAAATGTGAAGAATGAACCTATATTAATGCACAGGATGATTCACAAATGATGTATAAGGAAATCACAAAATCCAAATGACAAAAGCTACTCAAGATAATGAGAATCATGCGATACAAGAGAGTTGGTGACTATTTATAGAGAATCCAACTCTCCCAAACTCCTACAGCCATGGCATGTGACTTGACACCACTACCATTTGAAATATTCAATGTAGAGGTGGTGCCAAATCCAACCCGTACTCAGCAATGAACATGGTGAATCGACTTCCAAATTTTCCAACATTAAGAAGACTATTTCCAAAAGCACATGGAGAAATTCGTAAATCAACACCTACAAAAATGGTTACAGAGATGGCACCAAAGTTGTGAGATGGCGGTATTTTCATAATCTAAGAAGAAGTCAATCATAATTCATTAACACATACCCAACATCGACTATTTTTTGGGTTGAGCCATTGGAATTCATTTACTGTGTTGAATTAATTCAAGCTTCAAATTCTGACCTGGTCAAAGATTTTAGACGCATTTCATGGTTTTTATCCCTGCGTGTTCCCTTATAGGTGATGTGTTATTTCTTCCAGAGCCATATGTGATTCAAATTTGAATTCCATCGTTTTAAACTATATCGGCCCTCATACGCGAAAGTTTAAATGATAATATTAAATCGATTCTTTTAAGAAATTTTAGAAATAATTTGATTTCCAAAGTTAAGATTAATATGAAATATATATATTTTAATCATATATATATTTATAAAGTGCTATTTCCCTTATAATAAAATATAATTTATTTATTTATTTATTTATTTATATTATATACATATATATATAGTATATCCATCATACTTATATTTATATGTATGTATATATATATTTATATTTTATTGGATAAATACATTCGATACCTCGAATGCTTATCCTCCTATGAGTTTACATCAAGAATAAGCACGCATCCATACATTATATTCTCACTATATATATACATGTATATTTATTCATATATACCCATTCCATCATATGTATATTTCTTATTATCTTATACCGCAAATAATAATATGTGTATATTTTTATACACATATACTTATATTATATATACATATGTACACTTCTCCAATAAGAATTAACACTTGCAAGTGTATCTGTGTGTGTGTATACAAGCATATTCATTATATGGTAATACGATAATCAAGTAATCCATTTGATATTGAATGATCATGGCCTAATGTCTAAACCCACACATTTGTATATACAAGCATAGTCGTTTCCTCATGTATGTACCTCAGTGAGTATCTCTACTCACATATATGTGCATTTTCTAATGCTCTCATACATGGGTCTATGTATATGTATTTATATATATATATATGCCCATAGACATGCTACATTTAACGTTTATATGAAACGACATAAAGATAACCATTCATAAAACCCAAAGACTCAACCCAAGCACAATCAACACATTGTCAAAAGGAAGGACTCAAAGCTCAAACAGATAAACATCACCCAACATACATTTAAAGTAAACAAGACCTAAATACTAATGCAAACATATCAGCTAAGGATGACTTACCTATTATTCACAAACTGGCTTAGTTCACTCAATCTAAGGTGTGTGTTTATGCTCAGATAGTTACATTTTCTGGTTACCCAACCAAGATCTTCTCTCGAGTGATACTTCCCCTCCCCCTTGAGAAATTGACATTTACCTACAACCACTAGCACATGCCTTGGCAGTGAATTGTTCACAACAATAAGCAACATATATAAACATCTTCAAAGTTAGAATGACAATAATTCAATAACCATCTATTCTCATTTATGCAGTATATCACCATGAATAACATCAACTGAGATAATCATCAAATGAAACAACATCAAATGAGATAACATTCATATTGATGACAAGGTACAAGCATCATTAATTCATCTCCAGAATTCACATTTACCTTATGTAGTAATAGTAAATAGTAACTTCACAATTTGGGGTGCAATAAAGATCCCTTGTAAAAAATGGTTGTGTTGGGTGTAAGGTTCCCATTAAAATCTATTATGATTTGTGCAGATTTGGGTAGTCATGTTGTTTATTTGGGATTTGTTGTTGGACTAATGCTAGTTGTCTATGTTGTATTCATGTGTAGCTTGTTCTTCTTTGAGTGGGTTTCAAGTCCCCGTCAAAACTTGTTTGTAAATGGTTTCGGGTCCATTCAAAACTTTTTTTCCCATATAATCAAAACAACTTGGCCAATTTTTTGTCAAATATTATAGGCCTTATTACAACCATTTATTCACCTACAATATTTAAAGACCAAACTAAATAAAAATTTAAAATTAAATATTTTTGGTTGATGCAAGATTGTCAGTCAACCGTGGATGCTCCTGCATCACCTATTATCCTTGTGATCTTACTTATTCTTATTTAGATGCTTAAAGAAAAGTTATGTATTATAAGTTTCACTATTTTTTCAATTAGTAAATAGATAGTTATAATTGGAAGTCCCCGATATGATTTGAACTTTTAACCTGGTTGATATATAAGTCAATTGACTTTTATTAAACCATAACCTTAAGATATTATAAGTCTCATTATCATTGACATTATATTGATAAGATAATGGTTATTAAAAACAACTTTAGAGAAAAAAAAAAAATGTATTTCTTACTAATTTTATGAGGTCTCCTAATACTTCAAGTGGGTGAAAGAAGCCATGAGCACCTGTCATCTCCATAATTGGTTTTGCTTCCACTACATTTGCAACACCCTTGGTGAGTGGATCCACATATTGAAATATTAATTTACACACAAATCATGTGGCCAACATTCTCAAAATGATCTATCTTGATTTTGTGAACATAATGATTCATATCAAATATAAATGTGGGTCATACTAAATTCATGATGAGGACTAAAATGATTATTCACGTAACACAAGCAAACAAGGTCATAAGTGAACCAACTACACAATGAATTGTGATACACATTGACTTAGAAATATAAGCATTATCTTTTATTGACCATGTACATGCTCATCCCTAACTTTTATAATAGAATTATCAAATAATAATATACAATAATTGTCACTTTCATTATAATACACCTCCAAAAATTAAAGAACTTCACTTGATAACTCCAATCTAAGTTCATCGTAGTATACTCAAATAACAATTTAACTTTAAAAATGCATCATATTGATATTGATATATTCTTGTTCATCTAGCAAGGAGGGTTAAGAATCCCTTAAAGTAAACTTGCATTGCACAACTGCCTACTTTTTGGGTGGCAGCCTTAGTTTGCACATTTCCATTATTAAAGGTAACATCATCTATTGTAGGACCTTTTTGACTTGGTGTACACGTTTGCAATATAACATGGACTCTACTTATTGCCCCCCTCATTATAATGCCATCCCATCGTGGGTGGTGACCTTTTATGACCCTTTTGCATTATAACACTAGGTACTCTATTCTTGGCATGGTCCCGTGGGGAAGGGGCACTTCAAAAATGTGCACCTTTATATTATTATTGTTGTGGAGATTATAAGGGAAAATAATTTCAGCCCATATTCCATATATTTTAGACACTTGTAAGCTATAAAAGTGTATAGTGGCTTTTTACTCTTTAGTCCTGTTTTTTGTTTTTTTGGGTTTGGGAATAATCATAAAAATTATTGTAATTTTTAAAATAGTATAATTAGAGTGTTGTTATGTTTTATTAGGTTTTTAAATGATTTTTTTTTTAATATATTTGATGTTGTATGGTATTAAGATTGTTATTTATTTATTAAATTTAGATTTGGTGATTATGATAGTATCGATTTTTTTATTTTAAGATTGTTTTGTTTTGTTTTTTATTTGGTAGTATGATTAGATAGTTGGCAGATTAGTTATATGTGAGCATTTTCGTCTTGTAATAATATTTATTTGAGTGGAAGCTCTACATAAGCGAATCTAAGTTTTTTGGAGCAAAATATGACAATAATGATGAACTTGAAATTGATACATTCTACCACATTTTTTTTCCCCTCTTCACATCCTTTGATTTCTTTTTTCATCTTCTTTTTATACATTGTACACAAAATATGTCATTTATTACCAAGATTCAATTTTATAGAGATATGGTAGAATAGATTTTTTTCTTAAGAAAAAGTGGGAATAGAGATTGTTGAATTATTTTGTCCAATGTGACTAATTGTTTAATTATGATCTTTATTTGTGTTCCTATAACTTCTTGTAGACTATAGTACATGATTGCTATAAGTTCAAAATAAGGATTCTTGAATGGTTTTGATGAAAAGAGATTATGTAGAAAATTGATGAATTTAATATTTTAAGGCACATGAATTTTCTGTAAAAGATATAGTTTTACATTAGTTGTTGTGGAAAGTATTTCATTAGTCACTATAAGATATATATTGTCAAAAGTTGTGTGATGATAGTAATGAAAAAAGGTTAATGGTTGGCAACAAATTTGACTACTAGATGGTGTTGAAATTTTTGATGTAAAAAAGATACACCTTAAACAACAACAATAGAATGTCATAGTGGAATACCAATTAGAACAATACAACTCAAAAAATAAAGATGCCAAAAGTATACATTAAAATAGGAGCGATATTTTAAAATAGGAACAACAATTAAATATAAAATCAATAAGATAAAAATAGGACTTTTTTATTTTTAAAAGCAAGACTATGTTAAGGGTGTTTTCTTTTATTGTTGTAAGTGGATGTTTATATTATTGCTAAGATAATAGATAGCAAATAGAGGGAAAAGGATTTATAAGAGTGTAGAAGAAGAAAATCTAGAATTTTGATTATAAGCTTAGTATACAATGCCAAAGAAAATTATGAGATTGATTTGATTTAATATAAAAAGGAAATTATTCTAAAAATATTTGAATAAATTTAAGATCTTGTGGATGGATTTTATGATTTTATGTTCATGATTTCTTAAGGTTTTTGTCCTACCCTTGTTCCAAATAAAAATTTTCAACATAGGTATTATATTTGTGTTTATCAATAGAATTTTTTTTTTATCAATATAAGTCAAAATTACTCTAAACAAATTCAAATATAATGCACATTCACTAGAATTCAATATTGTGATACTTTGAGATAAATTTTAGCTTTATTTGGTTTGTTATAATCATAGAAAGCAACGATATAGTGCTAGTTACACATTTTAAAGGTGATAATTTTGACTAAATTAGATAGATTAGTTGAAAAGAGTATTATTATGAAAATTACGAAGGGATATAGTAGCATGTGGCTATGTTGAACCTCAAGATTGGAATGCATTAAATGCAAAATGTAAGATAGAGAAGAAAGAAGATAAAAAAAAGAATGTTCAAGTGTTTTCAATATTAAGAGTGGTAAAAAGTATTTATTTAAGAATTACAAGTTTCAAGATATTAAAGGAAGCAAGGGTAGCTTTAGAATGTTTATATCAAGGGGCATATTAGATAAAAATTACAAAACTTTAAACCCTAAGAATGAATTTTGAGAATTTAAGAATGAAATATAATTAACAAGTTGAAGATTATTAAGTTAGAATAACAAGAATAGTGAATTGGATGAAAACATATATGGTGAGGTAGTTAAAGATGATGTGGTTGTGAAGAAGATCTTGAGATTTCTTATACTCAACTAAATGCATATTGTTAGTAATTTATAATAGTGTGAAGATTTACATCATTTTTGAAGAATTGATTGGATCATTACTTACCCATGTGCATAAGGTAAAGTGTATGGTAGCCTAGATCATGTTATAGGTAAATATTAATATTAATCAAGGAGCAAGTACTAGTTTTCCTCAAGGAAATAGGCAGATAATTTATATCAACAGTTTGGTTCTAAATTCAAAGGAAGAGGAAAAATTAGAATTCATGGTTTCTCAAGAGATGGAGAGATTTAATGCAAGGAGACATCTAGTGCAATATTACTATTGCAAGGAAATTGGTCACATAGAGAGATTATGGAATCAAGAGTTTAAATGAAGGGGAAAAAGTTAATTATGCACAAGAATACATAAGGAATGCAAATTAAGGTCGAAATAAAGGTAAACATGAAGATCCACTATACTACTCTCTTTCATGCATTGAATTTGGAATACAAATAATGAGGCATGATTTTTATATTCAAGTGCTTCTAATCATGTGACAAGTTGTAGAGAACCATTTTCATATATTGATGAGAAATGTAGAAGTGAATTAAGTTTGGGCAATAATCAAGTACTTGAAGTTTATGGAAAAGAAAAATTGGACATAAAAAATAAACAAGGAATAATAAAAATTATTGATGTATACCACCCACCATAACTAAGGTATAATTTTATGAATGTTGGTTAGCTAGTTCAATATAATTCCAAAAACCCATAGTTCCCCTTTTTCCTTCACACGACAATATTAAAACCCTAATCTAATAAAAAAAATGTTACCTCCATTACCTTTTCATTAATTTATACATGATTCAAATTGAGTTTACAAGAATGTAGGATAAATTGCAAAGCATATTTTATATAAATTGGGTCTATAATGCATTGACCTAACTTTGGTAAAACTCAAGTTTCAAATGGAGCCTTGATAAAGATGAATAAATTCTTGAGCCTTCCTTAATATTATTAATATCTAAAAAATATTACATGTTATAATAGTAACAAATATAATAACTCCTATGCTCTAACCAAAAGTAGATTTTAGCTTATACAAACATGCTACAACTACCTATGCCCTAATCTAAAATCACATAGTAATACATTAAAATATATTGTGATGATCATAAAAATAACTCTCTAAATAAATTCAATTACCCTAAAACTATACAAGTATAATACCAAATATTACCAAGCTCAAACCCCATGATAAACAATAGAGTATATAATCTATTACAATTTAAGATTGTGACCAAAAACCTTATACATGACCTTCAAGTAATATAGTTCTACCAAACCAAAGAGGTTTCATCCTTTGGCTCACAAAACCAAAAAGTTTTCCATCCTCTAGTTCCCTACAAATATGAGGGTTTTCATCCTGGAATCCAACTATTTGAACTTTGGTGCTCAAAATAATGTCAACAAGTGTTTTGATTAGAGAAATAAGCATAATCCTCTTGAATAATTAACAACCCAAATATATATCTCATTTGGCATATTTAAACAGTCTAAATAATAGATATATCCAATCATTATCCCTTAACATCATCATCATTAATGGTTTCCTTTGATCAAAGTGATAAAGAATAGCCCACAAAAACCTCAAAAGTGACAACCAGCTTCAACTATCAATTATTGAGATATGGATGCTATCATCCTTCAATTTTTAAGTGCATATACATCTACACCCTTCATTTTGAACAATATTTTATGATGGAAGGGTCCCTTTTAGAGAAGTCATAGTGTCTCATTTGGAAATTAATGGAACTCTTAGCCATGAAATGGGTAGGTGGGAATGACAAATGAAAAATGTCAAGAGTTGAGGAATCAAGGGAAGGAATTTGTATAGGATAAGAGAAGATAGTGGGGATCAAAGGGAAGAGTTGTCAAGAAGGATAAGTTTGATACTTTGAAAATAATAAAGGAAAGGTAGAGTTGGGATAAGAGGCATGCTAATAGGGGTAACTATGACATAAGAGGTACACTTAAATACCTTTAAAACCTTAACCTTAGCAACTTCTAAACTTGATAATAACATGGGGAAGAGGAGGAAGAACAAATAACAAAAATTAAACCAAGGGGAATGCCACAAGTAGGAAATAGGAATTTAGTCCACAATCACAAATTAATTGAAAAGGGTCATTACAAATATTAACTTACCAAAATTTGTTTTCCCTCAAGCAATGCAAACTCAAACATGTCAACATTCCTATTTTTTCCCAACTAGAAACCTTTGTGTGTAGGTTCCTCCAATTTATTATATAATCTATAATGGCTCACTCTATTGACCCTATCACTCTTGTAAGCATGATGGCACCTAGTATCCATGTGAGGAGCACTCCACTATCTATGCACATTATCAAATGGCATAATCCCTGCCAAGAACAACTAGCCATTCTACTATTTTCATCGATGTCTATTTTCTTAGGCAACCAATGTAGCCTAATCACTTTTCTAAAAAATAAAGCATTCTCTTTATGGGACTCATGATGGGATCCAAGAACATTATTTTCAAATCTTGATGGTAGATTAGAAAAATGTGCAACAAAGTTGAAAGAAATAAATGTTTTTTTCATTTTTTATGTTAGGTGGTGTACTCACTAATATGCTTGACAAGACCAACCTAGAAGCACTTTCAATTGAATTTCTTCCCCTTTTCCCTTTTGTAGGATCTAAAGTTTCCCATTATGGGTGTATAATGGAACACCTTCAAATTGTTTTTTTTCCATCTTAGAATAAAATACTCTCTCACATGCTTAACCCATTCTTCATTCTTTCCCAGGTCTATGCAATTATCCTCAAGTTTCTTTCTTTATTAGCCTCTAATTCATTTCATAAATATCACATGTATCCCCATCATTGTTCTTGTAGCCTTATTTATTATTGGATTTTTTAAAAATCAAAATCCTTCTCAATCCTCTTAGTTTCCTTGGCCCTTGTTTCATTCTCTTAATCCATAGAAAATGATTGAGAAACCAACTATTCTTCTACCTCTCAAATTGCCATGTGTATTTTATCTAAAGATTCCCTTGGTTTATTTTAGCTCAAATATGAGTGCATCAACCTTTTCCTTCATTTTTTGAGATGCATTTATGACTATCTCTATAATTCTCATGACCATATCTATGCCTTTAATCAAATGTAAATATATTCATATTTCATCATTGACAATATATTATTCAATACTTGCAAGTATATAAAAGTGATTGTACATTTATCCCCAACAATATTTACTTCATATGAATTTTGTTCCCTCTTAAAATTTAGTGTGGTCTCTTCAACATGCCTTTTTGGGATATCTAACCCAGTTAGGACTTGTATATATTTCTCTTTTGTTACCAACAACTACTCTTTCCACCATGTAGCTTTATAGACCTATGTGTAATACTAGTGAGATGTAATTTCTTTCCTTTCTCTTGGTTGGTCTAATGTAATTCTAATGCTATTTTTTCCCAAGTGCTCCCCTTGAGTTAACCACCCAAGGACAGTTTTGAATCATCAACATTTGACTATTTCTCATAGAAAGCTACATTACATTACTTCTATCAATGTATCAAGGGTTTTATTATTAGCTAACTCCAAATGATTATGTTCCATATCCTTGAGAGTTGCATTGTAATCTCCTTGATCAACACTATGAAATATAAGAAAACCAACAAAATAAAGAAACGAGGAAGGAACCAATACCAAATTTACCTTAGACTTCAATATTGGGTGTTTCATAATATTACATGCATCCCATATCTTTTTCTATGACAATTTTTGAGTGAGATATTTTGTGTAGTCTTGGATGAAAGTGGTGAATTTAATCATTTATCCACACTTCTTATGAAAATAAAATCATTGTAACTATCAGAATTAGTGCCTTCATGCGTTAAACTATGATTATGGGTATATTCAATCTTATTTTCATCAATATAATTTTTATCAAGATGAAACCCAACAATAGTTCCAATTGAGTAACTCTTCTCCCATGCATTCTTCTCAACCTAGTCATCCTAGAACCCCACCTCATGAGATTCTTGATTTTCCAACATACACTTGTAGGGATTCTTGAAATGTATATTTACCTTCATTGAATTATTTGATAAATCAACTCCATAATTATTCTCATCCTCATTTTAGGGATTCATGTCATCCTTTTTCTCCTATGTGGTTGGTTAAACCTATATCACATGCTCTCTTCTTTTTCTTCCTCATCAAGTACATGGTCCCTTATATTCACAATTACTCCTAGCTCATTTGAGTTATAACTCTTATCTAATGCTACCTTAGCGTAGTGAATTTGTTCCTTGCTTAGGAACCTATGATAGTGGGTCCATGGCTACCTAAAAGTAAAATAGAGTTTCTTCCTCATAAGCTCATTTTGGGTGCCTTCCTCTATCTTATTATGTGGGTCTCCCTTTGTTTTTCTACAATAAGGTGTCTTTGAAAATGGTTTGTATTTGCATACTATTTGTGGCTCTAGTTTTGATTGTTCTTCATTCTATAAAACCATTTTCTTTTTCCCTTACTCAATGAGTTCCTCCCTAGTAACCTCTTGTTAGGGTTAGAGATGGCAGATATCTAACAATTAAATGCAAATTTAAATAATAAACAGAGAAACTAAAAACATACACAGAGAATTTAACGTGGTTCACCCAATCTGGGCTACATCCACCAAACCGCAGCCATCCAATACTTTTATTATCCAGTGCAAAACCTATTACAATCTTGCGAGTAATCGCGTTTTTCATCATACTGTAACCCCCATCCCAACCCCTTTTAACAAGCTTTTAGAAGCTTCCAGAATTAGGGTTTTACAAAGTCGGTTTTCTTTCTTTTTCGGAGATTTTTCCTTTTTCGCTGATGACGCTAAAAAAATAGCAAAAAAAAAATTCTCAAGGGCTGCCGCCCCTGAACCCCCGCCCGGGGCCCGGCCCGACCCTGGACCCCGGCAAGGACAGGGGACCGGGGTGTACAGTATACCATGGGCTATACAATATAGCATGATCAATCACCACATACCAACACCTTTGTCAGTTCTAACTTTTCATCTTCCTTAATTTTTTGATGTAGTTATACAAGCCTCTTCTATTTGGATATTTATCTACAAGTAGGTTCAAGTAGCTATTAAAGGAGAAAATAAATTTTAGTTTTCAAACATCCTTTGATATTCATTAAGGACTCTATGGGGTTCCAACTTGTACATTTCTATGTTCTATCTTTTATAACATATATTTGAATAGGATTGGAATATTATTCTACTTTTGGTAATAACACTTAGAGGAGCATAGGTCTATCAATAAATCTAATTATTCTTAGGGTGTTGGTGTCATCACCTTTATTCCTATCACTATCATATCATAATGAACTTATTCCAATATACATTAAATCTATAAATACTAATGTGATTCATATGTTGGTAAGAAAACCAACTCTAATACAATTTTAATGTCTTAGCCAAATAATTTTAGGGTTAATAACTTTTTAGTTTAATAATTTAACCCAATGTTAGCTAAAAACCTAAAATTCCCTTTTTTCTTCACACAATAATATGAAATCCATAATCTAATAAACCAAAATTTCTCTACATTATCTTTAGATTCATTGATACCAAGATTCAAATTGATTTTACAAGAATATGAGATAAATTACCTAGAATCTAATATATAAATTTGGTTTGTAACACATTAATCCATCTCTAGTAAATCCTAGATTTCAAATGATGCCAATAGAGGTGAATAAATTTATGATCCTTAATATTATTGATATATGAAAAACATTACAAAATTTTATAATAGTAATAAATATAACAATATTAAAACTATACTTTGACCAACAACAGACTATAGTTTATACATAGTGCAACAACTACCTTTAGCCTAATTTGGAAAAGAATGAAATTATCCTTCATAATCTACATAAAACATGAGTTATCAAAAGTGAAAATAAATTCCATGATGAAAGATAACTATAGAAACTTTAGCTATATTAAATAATATTGAGAGGTAATACCCAAACGTTGCTACAACAACTATAGCTTATAAATACAATGTGGAACCCTTATATTATTGAGATGGTAATACATTAAAATGTATTTTGATAACCATAGAAATATCACTAGAAATACATTCAATGATCCTACAACTACAATAATTACAACAATAAATATTATTGATCTCAAACCAACCAATAAAAAATGGATTATGTGATTCATTGTAGCTAAATACCATGACCTTGAAGCTCACATGCAACATCCAAGTAAAATCACTCTACTAGATAAAAGGGGTTTTTTCCTCTATCTCATGAAACCAAAAGGGTATATATCCTCTAGTTTCCTAAAAAATATGGTTTTTCATCCTTAGATCTATTTTTTTGAACACTTGTTCCCATTACAATGTCGAATAGGGTTTCAACTAGGGTTTCTATTGAATAAATAAGCATATAATCCTCTTGAATAATGAATAAACCAAAAATAATCCCATTTGGAATTTTCAAATATCTTGCAAAATATATTTGTGGTCATTGGCCCTTGGCACCAACAACATTAATGGCATCTTTTGATATGAATATGTAAGACATAGAGGAGCTCACAAAAACATCAAAAATGATGACCAACTTCAAATATTACATTAACGAGATATGGAATTGTTATCATCCTTCAAGCTACCAATATATATAAATCTATGCCCTTCATTTTGAACCTTTTTTTTTGGGTGTGTGAAAGGAACTATGCATCCACCAAAGATAATTTCTACATAACCCAAATAGACAAAGTTATGCAAACAAGTATTTAGAATCCATATGCAAAAGAATAGACAACATACCATCAAAGATGACACAAGATATAACCTGGGAAAACCATCAAGAGGGAAAATCCAACATCTAAAATCATTCATCACTCATGTATTATTCAGATATAAACATTACAATACATCTTCAGAGTCCTCCATAAACACCATTGAAACATTAAGCCCTCTACAAGAACTCCATGTGAACAATCATGTAGCCACACATCCCATGCCATGCTTCAACCCTCAAAAATTCCAACAAGAGATGATCTCAAATCCTTAGCCAAAATATCCAACTATCTAGCCTAGAAAACCACCCATGTGTTTTCTTTTATAGAAACAAGCTCACACAAAACCACCAACTAGTATTACATAAAACCATGTGACTAATACCATGAGCTTCCAAAACCATTAACCCCCACATTTAATTTTCGTACTAAATTTTCCCAACATTAAATATTTTTCCCATGTTTAACCCAAAATTAAATATTTAATCCAATGTTACATACAACACATAAGGTAGCACCAAGAATGTTAACCATGTGATACACGCATCCCTAGATCCCATAGGTGCACCACATAATAAATAAAATATTACATTATAACATTATGCAAGGTGGAAAACACACCTTTGCCTAACATTCTCCCACTTTTTGTATATATTTCATAAGGTGTAAACAAGTAAACTCAAACATGAACAAGGGAACAATCCCCATAGCCACATATACCATCAAGGAATCAAAGTGGTTCATGTGCTCCATTGAGATACCTACAAAAAAAATCAAGGTGAAAACCATCTCAAACATGAATGCTCTTGTCCTTCATCATGCTAACACACAAAGATAAGAAGCAATACAAAGAGATGCCACACTAGCTGTCAAAAAGAAGCATGAGTCTTGTCTCCAATTGATATCCCAAAACACAAACACTCAATCCAAAGGTAATAAGTATGCATCAATAGCTGTCAATATATAATCTCCATAGCTAAAATATAACATCCACAACAAATGCTAACACATCCAACTATCCATACCTCAAAGGCATACAAATCATAACAAGTGAACCACATTCCAGCAACATATACAAAACATGAAATGCAATCACAAGCTCTAAGTGTCAAACCTATCATATGAACATACACATCTAGGAAATCTTATTGCATAGGTAATGTCAAATATGAAAATGATTAAGGCATCCAAAGATCCACCAGTAGAATCACATAGAAGGTGTAACCAACATCATGTAGTACCAAGGAACATCCACAAAGATATAGAAACCATGGAAACCAATATGTTGCAATACATATCTTACCACAAGTCTCCATAGCTCTCCAATGTTCTTCACAATCAACAAAGGAAAGAGATAAAAGAACCTCCATGTCATCACCAAAGAATAATGAGAAAAACATGAAGATAAACCTAGTGATCATCATAGCTCCACACAATATCTCAAATCCTATGTCATATGAATAAACATCCAAGAACAAGAAAAAGAACAAAGAGAGAATGTGCAAATTAAAATATGTAGCATGTCCTTCTATAGACACCTCTAAATGCTACTCCATAAAAACCCAAAGAGAATAGAATTATCCACATATAACCATAGCTAATATGTATCCATCTAAAACAAAAGGAAGAAGCCCAATAACATCTCCTAAAATCAACATCAATGAATAATCTTAGAATGCATAAGGAGATAAACATGTCAGAATCCCTCAAATGAATCCTCTAGAACCAACAAACCATCGCTCAAGCTCCATATGCATGAGAATATAAAGCATAAAATATAATACATATGAAAATAACAATGGGAAATACCTCTCGGGATGATAAATTTCTAAGTAGACTAAGAGTGGGGAGTGAGAATGCTCCTCTAATATGTCCAATTCATCATGACTTATCTAAGAACAATCTCCTCATAGTTCCATATTGAACTCACATCTAACCAAGGTGTAGGCTTCTCAGAATTCCAGTTGAAACCTCATCAATGAGTAACCATCTCAACATGTGTCTCTAATCACAAGAGATCTTCTAGCCTCACCTATGTCTCCAAGTATCCATGAGTATGTGTAATTGATCAATCCATTCTAAAATCCAAATGCAACATAACACCATCATGAAGTTCCCAATAAAATAATCAATGTACACAATACCAAGAGAACCAACAAGATCAATATCAAAGCTCCAATTTTGAGAATCAAGGACACATCATGGCATCATGATCTCACTTCTCCTCAAAAGAAGATCATATGCTCCAATGAACATATCATGTACCAGTATCATGCCAAAACTCTAATGTGCACAAAAAAGGGTATATCATGACATAATAACATAACCATCCTATCAAAAAAGGATCACATATCAAAATAAAATTCATGACACCTCAACCAAATACTAAAAAGTCCTCCATGGCTAACCAAGATTTTGACATCTCCAAATCACATGAAGATAACCATATCCAACAAAGAAGATCATCCACCATCAAATGGTGAATCCACATCATTGTCACAAGCTCTCACTGAATCATGATACCGAGCTCTCCATGGCACCATAAAATTCATCCTCAAAATGAATATCCTCAATGGCCCCAATGTAATAAAAAAACTCAACAACATCGAGCTCCCAAAGAGAAGAGTACAAACCATGATCTCTAAACCAAGAAGATACAACACTTCCAAACAATCACTTTCATAAGCTCCCACTGAATCATGTAATCAAGCTATCCATGACATCATGATAACAACCTCCTTAGTGAAGATCAACCAAAGTTCCTCACACAACAAAAGAACTCAACTACAACACGAGATCCCAAAAGGCAAAGTAAAACCATGATCCTCAAACTAAGCAGCTACATCACTGCAAGATAATAGGAATAAATCTAACACCACTAAAAAATCACCTCAATAAATAATAATTTCATGCTAAAATCCCTAAATCACAAGGAACATCCATGACACCATGATCACCACTGAATGTACCCAAAAAAAATTGAATTGTGTCACACATTCTACATCACATAGTCAACAAGCATAGGTCCCACATCATGATTGCACTTGGTAGTACCATCTCTCTATATCAACATGACAACCAAACCAGCAAGCCAAAAAATTGAACCTATAAAAACTTTGAAGCATCTATGGGAATAGAAAACCCACATTCGAGTCATAAATGCAACCTATAAGTATTGACAACCTACAACACTGCACAACTCGTAGATCCAACATTGCAACATACAAATCCAATAATATACTAATAACCATTTCAAATGAGAGTAATAAAAGATGTACATGTGAGTATATAGTGACTCAAACATCAAATCAACATGGTGAAATGGGTCCTCACGTGTAGTGAACATTTAATGATGGTGAAACGTGTCCTGATACACAATGTTGTTTTAATAGTATTGGAAAATATGTAGGTGATATAATACATGCTTCTAAGATTCTAGGCAAAAATATTAATCGGTCTGTTTGAAACGTGTAGTTATGGAAAAAATATTAATTGCATATACCTCATAAAATAAATTGATGGAGAATGGAAATGCATTGGATCAATAATTCATAAAATTCAAGTGATTTAGCCTCCCCATTGGTTGCAATTTATTTGCTAATTTTGACTTGGCCGATATGTACTATTCGCCAATTGGTGAAGATTCACCACTAAAAAAATCTCTGGTAAGACTTTTAAGGAACCCATAAATACAATGCATCTTCATCATGTTCATGTTTGACTTCTCTCTCTTTTGTGACATTAGTATAACACTTCATTCCTATAAGATTGACGTTGTTTATCTTATGTTATTCTATTTGTGCTATAATCCTCATTGGTATTTTACATTCTATAATAATATTAGATATGACTTCTTAAAACATAATACATTATATTATTTAAAGCTTTACAAGCTTGATAATCACTTGCACACTTGATGTTTTTATTCTCAACACATTTTTGTTGTCTTGAGTTATGCTTGTAGTTTTTATTTAGTTACGGAAATTAATTTTTTTCTTTATCATGTTCATTTCAAAAAAAATTAATTAAATCATTATATTACTAAGTTAATAAATTTAATTTTATTGTTTAATTAGATCTGAGTTGTATTTGATTAAGTAATTTAATCTTATTATTTGATTAGACATTTATTGTATTTATTTAAATAATATTGTTTCAATTATTTGATTAGATTAGTATTGTATTTAATTAAACAAATTTATCCAAGTTCATTTGATTAAAGTATAATTACATTTAATTAAACAATTTAAATATCATAACATGCATGAAACATAGAAACACCATAACATGTCATATATCACTCAAAAAATTCAAAATATACAATATATAACATGTTTCTTGTTTGTATGTTTCTCATGTCCACAAAAATCATCACCACTTCAAAATGTGGTGTCAATATACAAAATGATAATAATAATAATAATAGTACATATATTTGCATCACAATGGAAACAATGTATGCAAATCAACTATCCAAGCCTCTATCTCAAGAACCTAATAAATAGAAGTAATACACGAAAAAATCAAATAGTAATCACAAAATCATGAGCTAAAACTGCCCAAAAATATGGCACCCAAATACCTAGTTAGAAAACCAAAACCCAACTCCAAGATGAGTTTGCATACTAAAACTAGCGTATTCCTTCCACCTATCATAAGTGTGTCATAATCTAGTCGCCAACTCAAGCATTCCTTTTTGGATCAATTATCACTATTAAAAGATTCCTTATGATGTGTCATAACATGCATCATAAGTTCTTCAACAAGTGTAACTCCCTCTTGTAGTTATTTTCTCTATCCTCATTGTTTTTACATTTCCAATGTGGGAGGCCCAACTATCAAAGGTCATAAATTTTTATTTGGGAGTCTATTTGGGTTCTTTTTTGAAATTGTAGATGTCAAAATGATCTACCCAATGGGCATCTCTAGAAGCAATGTTCAACAACCCAAAAAAAATTGGCCAAAACCAATTATATAGCCCAAAAATTGCATTTTTATGTTTCAAAGTCCTAAAACTAAATTTTTTATATACTTGAAATTAGGAGAAAGTTTGAGACACCTTTTCTATAAAAATCCTTCCACATTTCATGTGTTTTGGTTTGCATCTCTATTTTCCTTAATGCATTACATGATCTTGTTGCATTACTAGCTAATCTATAGGATCTTATCTAGTTTATCCTGTGAATCATATCACTTATATTCAACATGGTAATCCTTGAAACATCCACTTCCAATCTTCTCATATGTACCTTTACATCATCCTTTATGTTCTTTCTCTCCTAACTATACTTAACCACTCTCTTGACTCAATTCCAAGTTCAAAAGGCACTAAATTATCTTTTCTAGTTGACATCATGAATGGAATACACATGCAATGAACCAAATAGATAAAAACCCAAGAGATACCACCTAGTCCATAAAAAAGGGGGTTATGCCACACTCTACACTTTGATAATGGAAATCCTTGATGCCAAGTTCTCAAATAATATACTTGCATTTAGTCCAATCAACAATTTAATATATGCAAATAACTTAGACTAAGATATCAACAATCAATAATGTAAAAATAAATAAGACAAACATGCTCAAATATATAATGACATAAATTATCCCTTGAGAAAACCCACCTTGAATCAAAAATTATAGTCTAAACAATAACTCCTCGTTATACTAAGCATTAAGTACAAATGTTTATAGTGACTAAATTGATCCCAACAAGCTAAATAATGTTGTAAGATTTCTAAAACACTTCACCAAACATTGCCCTACTAGAATGAATTGCATAAAAATGCTTTATGTACAACCATGACTCTAACACCATCAACTCAAAAATGTTTAACCCTTCCAACACATGGACAAGGTAGCTAAGACCAACCCTCATCTCCCTAAAGGTCAAAATATAGAAGATCAATCACCAAACTAGAAGATAAAATGTCCAATGTTCCAATTGCTAATTTATTACCCACATAGAGACACATTTGTTGATTTACGATTGAAAAAATTCATTACTTTATGATGACTTTTGCATATAGACTCAAAATAAGGTGTTGTTTCTTTTAAATTGTGCAACTTTCAAGAAGAACTCAAATATGCAATCACATTTAACTTTTGATTCCATCTTTGTTTTGATTCTTACCCTACTACAAAACTACATTTATAAGGCCAACAATGAGAACCAAACCTAGAAATATGTCTTATTTACCAACAAAAATTCCAAGGTGTCTCATTTCATCCTAAAACCTTCTCAAGCATCAAGGTAGGCCACACTCTAGAAACATCCACGTGATAGTTTGATGAAAAATTCCCTAATATGCTTCTTAACGACACACCATAAGTTAGGATGACATAACCCTAATGGTCCAAATATCAAATGAGACCTAAGTTTTAAATTATTTAAATAAATCGAAAAGGAATTGCAAGGCTCTATGTGATGTGAAACTAAAGAATATGAAACCTCATGAACTAAAATATCATCCATAAATATACTATTAGAGTGAGGGTGCATCAAAAGTATCCATCAAAATAAATCACGAATCAAATCATGTGATGAAAAAGTGCTCAAAGGTAAAATATTGTTAAGCTCAAGTACATCATTAGCATAATATGTAGAAATAAAAGAATCATGAGAACCATGGATAAGTGACATGAGAGTATCTAAGAGAGAAGGAAAGGCAATGACTAGATCATTAAAGGAAATGTATGTGCATGATGGAACAATGTCTTCATAGACAAAAAAATCCCATCCTTATGATAAAATGACATGAGTGAATGAAATATAGTGGGATCAAATATCAAAAATTAGATGAACATATCAAAATCGATAATAGAGGCATGAACAGAAGTCAAAGACAATGGACAATAAAAATCCATGATAAAAGAAGTAGCAACGAAACCTAGTTCAAGTGCGGGTGGATGGGAATGAAAGAGATTTTGCAAGAAAGCTTCATAACCTAATATAGATAAATCAATGATACAAAAATAGAGGGTAAATACCACCCCTTATCAAATGTATCACGAATGATAAACAATCAAAAAAATTACATATAAAATTCTAATTAAGAAGGAATAAACTCAAGGCCAAACCCTTGAGGTGCAAAATAAGTTGTCTTCACATAAATGTAAGAAAAAAAACAGTTTTTCTTTAATTAAATCTAGGGTAAATAAAATAAATGCAACTGAATTGTAATCAATTAACCTAGATTAAATAGTTGGGACTAAATAGTGAAAATAGCAAAAATTAGATCTAGAAATTAAATAAAATTAATTGTGATACTAGGCTCAACACGAATGATGGAGAGATGTCGTGATAGATGTTGAGCGGATTCACCAATGCTCTAGATTTTCTAATCAACTCATGAAGATGTTAGATTCTAAGAATTCACTATTTATCACTTTGAATCACTTAGGCAAATAGACCTAACTTCAACAAATGTGAACATGTTCTAACACACAAATTTGACACTGTAATTTGTGGGTATGATATGACTAAGTGTATTTTATTGAAAATTACTTCTTCTTTATTTATTTTATCTAAATATGTGCAATGGTTGGTGTAGACACTGGAAAATGTCATGCACCTACGAACATCATTTTTCTCCATCATTCTCTCTTATTTGCCCACATGCTCAAGTAATTTTAATTGTTTGATTATTTTAATCGCATTCCTCTCTTAATTAATTAATTTTAATTATTTAATTAATTCACCTTCCTTTCCTTAATTCCTCTTTTGATTAATTAAATAAATTATTTATTTAATTACATCACTAATCAACCCAATGTTTTTCTTTTGATTAATTAAATAAATTACATTTATTTAACTACATCATTAATTGATTCTTCCATCTTTATAATTAAATAAATTTATATTTGTTTAATTATTCATATCGCTTTTGATTATAATTATTCATATCATTTTTTATTATAATTAAATAATTAGTCCAAATTATTTAACCATAAATCCTCTTCCACTATATTAAATAATCAATTTGAATTAATTATTTAATCAATCCACTTTTCAATTTTAATTAATTAATTAAATTAAATGCCTATCCTCTTCAAAATTCCTTATTCTGAGTACCGCTTTTCCTCAGTTAACTAAGTGGATCCGCCACTTCATCTCACTCTATTTGAGGAAGTTTATGAGTGGATCCACCACTTTACGTCACTTTGTTTAAGGTAATTTCCAGAGCAACTCAACTATTCGAACAGTTAACTCAACAATTAATTCCTCTCATCAAACCTTGGTCATTGATCTTCAATCAATCTTAGTCATTTGTTCGAACAACCTCTCTATAAAAGAGACTTTTCTTGGTCATTTCAATCATCTGGAAAATCTCTGAAAGAATTCTTGTGCACATAATTTTGATATTTTGCTATCATTGTTATAGGCTTTAGTTGCATCTTCAACACTAAGGGCACTTGGAGCTTCAAAGAAAAATGGAGAAAGGTAATGGAGGTAATTCGGTAATGGCATAGGTATGTGTTTGCACTGCTTTATTAGTTTATGAACTTTTATGTTAAATTGTTCTTTATTACTTGATCTTTGGTTTGAATTTGGTTTCTTGATCTAACCATCCATAAAAACCTAGATCATGGTTGGCATTTAAAACCGCCTTCGAAAATTTGTTCAATTTAGAGAATTTGTTCAAGAATGTTGGTTTGGGATAAAAAAATGAAACTATAAAATGTAAAAATTGCATAGGAATAGCATGAAGATAATGTTTAAATAGAAATCAAGCTTGTGGCCCCAAGCAATGAGTAACAATAGATTTTTGTGTGAGTGTGAAATCATAGATAAAAAGCATTGTTAGTGTAGTTAGCAATTATTTTTAGGGTCAGCTTAGGATGTTTTATTCACTTTTTCATTTTATGTTATTCTTCATTAAAATCTTTGTTTTGTAAATGTGGGATACTCAAGTACAATTTGAAATTGTGTGTCTCGCCCAAGTATGCCAAGGCACATCTAGGACATATCTAGGCAAGGCCCACAATCCAAACATATTTGCAAATCCCTATATTGAAACCTATGCATGGTGCGAATGAGCCCTAAGTACATAATGAGCCTGGTAATTTCACTTGGCACCAAGGAAACTCAAGGATGCATCCCCGGCCTTTTTACGTGTGTCCACATTTCCAAGATGTGTCGGGGATGGGGGGATGCCTACAGGACGTCCCCAAGCCATCCCCAAAAAATTAGAAACAGTAGGTAACATCCTCAAAATGCAAGGACGGGGAAGAAGGGAGGGGACAATCAAAGAGGTATGTGACATCCCCTACCCCACCCCTCCCCCCCGCCCCCGCTCCAAAAAAAATAGTGACATTTTTAATTAAAAAAACACTCAATTTTAAAAAACAAAAACATTTTAAAATTCTTTTATTGTGCGCCCCCACACCCCAACTCACCCCAAATGAGGAAAAAGAGCCTCATTTCATATGCATTTTTTTTTGTGCAAATATATTGCAGCAAGGTTTGAAGGAAGACCAAATTGTTTTAATAGGGATTGAAGGAGCAGTTTCAAAAGAGATTGAATCTAGGGCATTATTGGAGTGAGATTGCAGTTTCCTCAAAGAGGTAATTCATTCTATCATTTTCTTTTTTCTTTTTTTTTTCAAAGCTTAAAGTAAAAAATGTCTGCTTTTTTTATTTTTCAGTTTAAAATTGCATTAAATCTCAAAAAAATAACATGAGCAGCAATGAGAATGACAGTAGTAACATTGAAGTGGAAGAAACTCAGATAAATGTAAGGGTTTCAACCTCACCAGAGTCTGGAAGTGTTGGGGGTGGAGGTGAACAACCAAAGAATCCATTTGGGTGCCCTCCAAAAATATTGAAAACTTATGCAAAGGGCCCTTTTAACAAAAAAAAAACCTCTTCTCCAACTTGTGACAACCCTAGATACCAAATGTAAAAAATCAAGGAGGGGTAGGGTTTGGTTGTGTCACATTTGCAACACAAATTTTAGAGGGAGTTACACAAGAGTACAGTCTCATTTCTTGGGTGTTGCAGACTATAGATTTAAGGTTTGTCCAATACATTCTCATTTCTTGGGTGTTACAAATTGTAGATTTAAGGTTTGGCCAAACATAGAGTATGATGAGAAGCTATAGGCTCATAGATTGCACATAGAGGCAAAAATGAGGGCTACATGTGTGACAATGTTGACACATTCTTATGCATGTGTACATTCATCTATGCCTAGTCCATCCATGGTTGGTAGTGGTAGTAGTGTTATTGTCAAAAGAGGAAAGAAGAAGGTTAGTGGTGGTGAGAGATCTAGGACAATTGCAAGTACGTTTAATGTGTAGGCACAAGATGCAACAAAGTCTTCCATTGCCAAAAAATTGTATTCCCATGACATCCCATTTCATGTGGCCAATTCCTCTTATTTCAAACAAATGATCAAAGATGTAGCATCTATTGGTCTCTCATTTGCACCCCTTGGAGATCATAAACTACACACTACCCTCCTAAACAAAAAATATTGTAAGGTTAATTTACTAATGGAGGATATGAGGAAAACTTGGATCAAGATGGGTTTTTCTATTGTGATGGATTGGTGGACCAATATTTGACATCGACCACTCATCAATATCATAGTCACATGTCCAAGTAGCTCTTATTTTCTTAGTCATTGATTGTTCAAGGAAGCATAAGGATGCAAACTTCCAGTTTAGCATTTTGAGAGAGGCCATAGAGGATGTTGGGGCCTCAAATGTTGTACAAATGGTCATTGATTCAGCACGTGTGCAAATTGGTAGGTATGATGGTGGAGGGTACTTAGAAGTGCATATTTTGGATCCTGTGTTCATGCAATGAACAATGCATTGAAATACATATGGAAAATAGATTGGGTGAAGTGGTGGCAAATGCTAGAGATTTTCAAATATTCCTTTGCAACCACCACACCTAACTTGCTTTCTTTGGGACGTTTTCAAAGAAGGAATTCCACAAACTTGATGAGATGATATGTCAGATACTTTATTTTGTTAGAGGATGATTGAGGTGCATGATCCTTTGCAATTGATGATGGTGCATTCAAAATGGAGTAGATGGCCTAATTCAAGCTCTACTAAAGGAAAAGTCATCAAACAAAGGATCCTTGATGACAGTTGGTGATCCATTGTGAGGTAAGACATTGCTGATTTTACTATTAAATTGTTGATTTTATTAAATATTAATATTAAATTGTTGATTCTCATATTAAATTTTTTATTTTAATATTTTAGTTTTATTGTTCAATGTTTTCAACTTTTGAAGTTTGTGACTTGTCAATTAATACTTTTGAACTTTTTGTTTGCATTTTGCAAATATGTTTACTCTTTCATCTCACCTATTGTAGATGTCATTAGATATGTTGATACAGATTCTCCTAGTCTTGGAGAGATGTATGAGACATTTGATAGCATGCTTGGAAAAATAAAGCAAACAATTTTTGCAAAGGATCCTACTTTGGGATTATATGAGCAACATATTAAGCCAATTTTGATGTAGAGGTGGAACACAATGAACACTCCACTCCATATGGCAACCTTCGCTATAAATCCCAAATGGTATGCACCAAAAGTTGGAAGGTTGCCTCCTTGTGATGATGAAGAGGTGAAAGAAGGGATAATGAAACCCTTTCGAAACATGTATTCAATTGAGGAGCCTACAATACTTTGCACACAATTCCTTTCCTTCACAAATATTTGTGATCCAACATTCAGTAAACCAGAGGCAAAGATAGATAGAGCTACGTTAGCTCAAATTGACCCTATTAAATGGTGGACATAGCATAAGAAGGATACACCATAGTCAAGGAAGCTTTACATTTGCCTCTTTTCGCAAGTTATTAGTTATTTTGCTGCAAAGAGGAATTGGTCCACATATGGCTTTATCCACTCCATCAAGAGGAATTGACTTACCTCTAGACAAGTGGAGAAGCTAGTGGTCATGCATAGTATTTTTTGACTTCAAGATCATCAAACTCCAAAGTATCAACAAACACCAACTTTACAGTGGGATGTTGATCCTGAAGACACTACCTAGGTTGATGAGGAAGCACCAAAGGGATTGGTTGGGATTTCGTTGGATGAGGCGAACCCTCATAGTGGCAATGACTCAGAAGAGGACTCTAATTTTGATGCAATGTTTAGAGATGTCGATTAGGGATAGAAGTGTACTTTCTGTTTTTTGTATTTTCATATTGTAGTCAAATGTGGAACTTGTAGCCTTTGGGTATCTCGTTACTAATTTTTAATATCATATTCATATTGACAATGAATTATGAAAGCAATTTGAATTAAGTTTTGACATTTGCTAATTTGTTTGACTCTCATGTGAACTCTCAATTTAACACAAATGTTATGTATTAAGGTTATATAATGTGTATATGGACGATTTATCAATGTTTTTGATAAAATAAGCAGCATTTACAGGGTGTTATACCCTTCACATAGAACCATAAGGGCCAATAAAGTTCAAGTCCATAAAAGCATCAAAAAATAGAAAGCCAAAAAACACACACAACGGAACAACAACACACAAACGAATAGCGGACCAGCAGCAGACTATCTAGTATCTTCCTAGTTCTTAGACAGAAGATGGACAACATCATCGCCCACCCATTCCTAATGGTCTTCAGTCTTTTTCATGTACATCTTGTCCTTCATCATCGTCAACAGGGTACTCGTGACATAATGAACCAACTTGACCATGAAGCGGGTCAAGCCACATAATTTTTTGTCCAATTTGTCCATTCTATTTTTCAACACACTAAGCTCCTCCTCACCAATAGCAGTGTTGTCGTGAACAGCTTGCTCCACAACCAGAGGTTCTGAAGAATGAAAGGCAGAACCCTTCTTCTAAACTTTTCCCAAATCAGGGATGGAGCTAGGACCCCTCACAAGCTCCTCCTCTTCACCATCTGACACCTCCTCATCCTTTCCATCTTTGTTGTCTGACAGCTCCTCTTCTGTATCCAGATCTTTAACCTGCACCTTATTCTTGTTCTTTGCCAGCCTACCCAAGTGCCTAATGATGGCATCACAACCAATAACCACCATTTTCACAACCACCATATCCCCCATAGAGTCCTTGGTCACCACAATTTTTCCTTTCCTTGGAGGCTCCTTTAGGCTTTTACCTTTCTTCTTTCCTTTCCTCTTGAGGGCAGGCTTACTGGGAGTCTTGGCAGGGGCAGACTTGAGATCACACAAACTAGCCACCACGCTAGTCTAGACCACTCCCTCAATTTCTTTGAGTTTTTTTGCAGCGGGTTTGGGTTTCAACGAGTCAGCAGGGGCCAGGTGATTTTTCCTAGCAGGGCCTTTAGATTCAGTCAAGATTAACTTGGTCATAGAGGGAAGCTCAATCTCTTCAATGCGAACAGCCGAGATGGGTTTAGGCGAACACAGAGCAAGGTGGAAATGGTAGAGCCTCAAGATGAGGCCCTGGTGAAGAGGCAGGGGCATAGGGTCATTAGGATTCAAAGCAGCGGCCTCCACACATTTCTCAATGGAATTTTCAAGGTCCATAAGCAGGAAAGAAAGAAAGCTTAATAAAACTTTATGCCTAAGGTGATTCAATAGAGGGAAATGGTAGAAGTAATAGGTCTTATACCTACCTTCTAGCATCACATATTTCATCAAGGCATAGCAAACCAAGTTCCAAGGCGAAGGGAGGGCCTCGCGGTCAAAACCTGACTGGTTCTGACCGACTCTTCATTCCCCGTAAAGAACTTGTTCATACTTTCATTGTCCTGGGTTTTGGTGTGTTTCGGATGCTTCATACCAGTGCACTGGAGACCCGTCGCCTGCGCAATCACTTCATCCACCATAAAGGAAATGCCACCCACAATCACATGACGATCTTTCCATGAGTTAACAAACTAAGCGAACAGATTAGAGTAATGGCCTACAAGTCTCTCCATTAGAGGAGCAAGACCACCCTCGACACAAATGTGCCAAACAAGCAGATCCTTGTGGAATTCGTTGCAGTTATCTAGCTTCATCCACACCCTATCACCTCCCATAATGCCACTCTGCACACTGGATATCCAGGAACTCTGAGAGAAAATAGTAATGTGAAAATCATCCACACAATAAGGATTTTAGGCCAGAGACGGCAGTTTTTGATTATCAAGGCTAAGGATAGATCGCACATATGAGCTAGTAAATTCCTAAAAGCAATCTTAGCAGAATCATAAATGAGGATCTCCACATACAATCGGCTAAGTAGGATGTGAAAGGAAAGGAAGGTTTTCCTTTCATGTGGACAAGGCACAAAAATATAGGCAAGATGGTCACGGGGCCAAAATTAGAAACATCTAAAGGGTTAGCTATCAGGGCTGGCCAAAAATAGTTAACCAAAAAAGGATAGCTAAGAGACGCGGGTCCAAAATAGCAGACAAAAGAAATCCAAAAAGGAGCTTTACCTCATAATTATTAGTCACATCAAAATCAAAATCAAGGAGCTTGGAATTACAATAGTTTAACAAGATCCCCAGAAGGAGATTATGTAAGGTATGGTCCAACTTAGAGTTAATCATCAAGTCCTTAACACAATATTTCATGATTTCCTTTTTCAAATTAGAATCCATCCCATGATTTAAAAAATGCCACTTGTTAACCCTCTCATCAGTAAAATTTGTCGACATAGCCCAACAGACAAGCATGTGGACCCCCCAAATAATCTAGCTAGGAGCATGTTTAGTTATCATCATGAGTCAGGCATGGGGTTTGTTCCCTCAATATTAAACCATGGATGTCGAGAGGTAAGTTCCCTAAAGCAAGCCAACATTTGGCCAATTTCCAGTGTGCTCAGATTGGCTAAGGCATCAACCACTTGGTTCCCCTCCTGGTAAATATGGTTGGCAACTTTAAATTTTAGTTTAGACACAAAGTCTGATGTCTAGAAGAATGTGTTTAGTACTCCACCCTAGCAATCCGTCAAAGTTAACATCATTAATAATAGCCTTAGAGTCTCCTTCAATATGAAAATTCTCAATCCCCATGGAAACAGCCAACTATAAGCCCCTCAACAACGCTTTAGCTTCAGCAATCATTGAAGAATGGACACCAATCCCCACAACATAACTAGCCACAAGTTTCCCTTTGTAGTCCCTTATCACACCTCTTATGCTTGCTCTGCCCGAGTTTCCCTTAGCAGCCCCATCAAAATTTAGTTTATACCAACCCCTCTCAAGGGGTTTCCAAATAGTGGCATTCTGAGCTAGGGACCTAGAGTTGTCATAAGAGTTGGCATCTAGGTTCTAATGCCAAGCTTTTTCCATGCTAATTTCCACCTTAGTAGGACCTTTGTCTGGGGTTTTCCCTTTGAAGAGAAATGTTTTCCACAATGAGCCTAGACCCAACCCCAAACACCTCTTTCGAATCCAATTCAATATTCCTGAAGATCCTATTGTTCCTTTCTTTCCATAGGCACCAGTAGACAATGGGAGGGACCTAGTTCCAAATTTCACGAGTTAATGGGTGGGTAAAAGGTCCAAACTAGCTCAATATAAAGGGAGTGATGTCCTTACACATAATCCATTGGATTCCCAATCTTCTCCAAACCAGCTCCCACACCTCCATAGCAAACGGGCAGTGTAATAGCAGATGATCCACCTATTCTTCATTACATTTACATAAAAAAGCATCTATTAGGGATCTGGAACCCCCTTTTCCTCAAATTATCTTGAGTAAGAATCATGTTATGATAGGTAGTCCACCAAAAGAAATTAACTTTTGAGATCATGTGACGATTCCAAACCTTCTTCCAAAGCTCCATGGCAATACCCTAGTCAAACAACAGATTGTACGCCGATTTAACTGAAAGATCGCCCTGAACATCATGATCCAAAAGAATTCATCCCCCCTACAAGAAGGAAGCCTAGAGAGGGAGAGATTATCCTGCAGGGTCTTGGAAAGGAGACAAATTAGGCGATAAAGGGCAGAAAAGACTTAAGTCATTCCATTTCCTACCACCTTGAGGCCCAAGGAGATAATCACTGATATAAATACCAAAATAATGTTGAGCCAAACCCATAAGGTTCTTGAATTCAAAAATTTCCAGGAGAGTGTCAAATAACCAAGTGTCCTCCCAAAATCTGATTTTATTACCATTACCAATCTTCCATTTGATCCCATTTCTCAGAAGATCCTATAAACTGCATATGCACTTCCAAACTAGGGACCCTGTAGGGTGAGCTTCCGAGAGGCAGTCAATCGGAGGCCTGTTCTGTAGGTACTTAGTGTTCATGATCTTACACCAATCCTTCCTATCCCTCAAATGATCCCAACCCACTTTGGCCATAAGAGCTTTATTGGTATTAGAAATAGTCCTAATCCCAAGCCCACCACAACTTTTAGATTGGAAAACCTTGTCCCATTTAACCAAGGCGAATTTCTTTTTATCTTCGGTCCCCAACCAGAGGAAAGTCCTTTGAATTTTCTCCAATTTTTCAGCAATATATCTAGGCATCTTGAAGATGGATAGAAAATAGATAGGGATACCTTGAAGAACAGCAGAAAGAAGTTGTAACTTACCAGCGTAGCTAAGCAAGGATCCTTTCCATCCAGCCAAGAGGCTTCTTTTGTAGGTACTTAGCGTTCATGATCTTACACCAATCCTTCCTATCCCTCAAATGATCCCAGCCCACTTTGGCCATAAGAGCTTTATTGGTATTAGAAATAGTCCTAATCCCAAGCCCACCACAACTTTTAGGTTGGAAAACCTTGTCCCATTTAACCAGGGCGAATTTCTTTTTATCCTTGGTTCATGACCAAAGGAAAGTCCTTTGAATTATCTCCAATTTTTAAGCAATATATCTAAGCATCTTGAAGATGGATAGAAAATAGACAGGGATACCTTGAAGAACAACAAAAAGAAGTTGTAACTTACTAGCGTGGCTAAGCAAGGAACCTTTCCATCCAGCCAACTTCCTTTGGATCCTATCCAATATAGAATTCCAAAAATTAGGAGTAACCTCCTTGACAGTAAGGGGTAGTCCAAGGTATACCGAAGGAAATGTGCCACCCAAACAGCCCAGAACAACAGTCACCCAAGTTTGCAAATTATGAGTGTTGTTGAAGAAGTAAATCATTCTTTTATTGTAGTTAATGCATTGACCAGAGCAAGTAGCATAATTGTTAAGATAGTTTTTTCATTTCTTGGCTTCAATCATAGAGGCTTTTCAAAAGAGGAAGGTATCATCAACAAATTGTTGAATCACAGTCGGCTCTAGGGAAGAAGCAGCCTTTATTCCCTTAATAGACCCTTCAGACAGCATATTAGAGAAACTTCTGGTCAGGACATCTGCCACCATGATAAACAAATAAGGGGAAAGGGGGTCACCCTGTTTGATACCTCTCCCAACTTGAAAAAACCCAAAAGGTGACCTATTAACCATAACAAAGTACTTGACCGTCATAATACATTCCATTATTATATTGATCACCAATTGATTAAACCCAAACTTAGCATGGACTTTAGGGACAAAGTTTCAAATCACCTTATCATAGGCCTTAGAAATGTCAAGCTTAAGGGTCATACCAACATAGTTGCATCTATCCATGGAGTGGAGTAATTCATGTGTGGTTATAGTAGCATCAAGGATATGACTACCTAGCACAAACCCTTTCTGAGTAGGGCTGATAATTTTATTAAGAAGCAATTTGATGCAATTAACCAAAATTTTAGAGAGGATTTTATAAAAAGTATTACACAGACTAATGGGGCGAAAGCCAGTCATATGTTGAGGATCAACAACCTTTGGAATTAAAGCTATGAAAGTGTGATTTAGTTGTTTAAGAATCTTACCAGATTTGAAAAAATCACTAGCAACTAAAACCAAGTCCTCGCCAACAATCTCCCAAAATGTCTGAAAGGTCGGAGGGAAATCGTCAAGGCGAGGGGCTTTGAATGCCCCCATACTAAAAGTGACCAACTTAACCTCCTCAAGAGTGACAACACTGAGGATCCCCAAATTATCGCTCTGAGATATTAAAGTTGGGAGCGAGTCTAATAGCAGCCTGTCAAGAGACGAGTTAGGGGCCTCCTCGAGAGACACAAAAGCCTTCTGAAAGTAGTCTGCAGCCACTAAACCGATTGGGGAAGGCGAATTGACAATCTCGCCTTGAGCATTGTATAACTTGATTATCTGATTCCTTTTCTTATGTTTGACAGCAAAAATATGAAAGAACGAGGTGCTCCTGTCACCTTTTAGCCATTGAACCCTGGACTTCTGTTTCCAGAAAAACTCTTCTTTCTTAAGAATTTGTTCCCACTCCCTTCAGTTATCCTTCTCCTGATTGCAAGTAGGCAGACTGATATCACCCTCCATTTTCTTCTGAACCAATTCCAATTTTTCCCCAATATTTATTTTCTCCTAGAAAATATCCCCAAAAACCCTTTTATTCCAGCCTTTCACCATACATTTAATGTGCTTGAGTTTTAAAAAGATCCTGAACATGGGAGAACCATGAACAGGGATATTCCACCATTCAACAATTTTATTCTTGAAATCAAGGTGGGAATTCCACATAATTTCAAATCGGACGGGGAAAGTATGACAACAAACTGGTTACACGAAGTCAGTAACAACGGATTGTGATTAGAGACCGTTTTGGGAAGAGCCCACAAAGTGGCGCTGAGCAAGCCAATCCAATTACTAGAACAAAGGAATCTATCCAATCTAACTTGTACTAATCCTTCCCCCAAGCGTTTGTCGGTCCAAGTATCAGTTTATCAATGTTATCATATGAATATTTAAGATTTCTCTAGATAATTTAATTTTTTCCTTTTTTTATATAGTTGTTCTCTTTGTCGTCACCAAAATAGCCCGGAATATCGAGGACTCTGAAATGCATCCCTCTATCCCTTGTTGTCCCCATCCTAGAAACTTGGGGTGACATAGCTTAACACTATAATTTTTGTGTACACAGTATGCTCCCATGCACAGAAGTTCTACACACCTCCTTTGAAGAGTAACCTGTACACACACAACCCCTTCTCGCAATTGAAGTAAAAGGATTCTATGCAAATTCCATAAGATCTTCAAACTTCTAGACTACATTACTCTCTGTCTTGACAATCATTAGAGACAACATACAAATCATTTCACCAAGCTATAATATTGAAAACTCTACAAGTACGATGTTAACATTAATGCCCTTGCAGCTTAATGTATTTATTATTTAATGTTAATATAGTAATGTGAAGGTTGTTTCCTTTTTTGGGCCATAGAATTTTGAGTTGTGGCTATTTGCTTTTGGGGCCACATCTATACTTTTTCGGTTCTTGACTTTGCCAATTTGAATTTGAGGTGCGATCCCATGCCACCCACTTTTTGAGGATTTCGTTGTATGCTTTAATGCATTTGTTTTAATATATGGTATTTTCATTAAAAATGGCACTCCCTTGTGTACTTTGTTACACGTCTGTTCTGTTTGGTACAACTTTACTCCATTATGGGATAAGGGGTATTCCTTTAAAATTTAATTCTGCAATTAAATTATTTTTTATTATTACAATTTTCAACCACTAATATATTGGTACCATAATTGATGCATTTGTCCCCAGCCAATCTTGGGTGACAGCACAAAATGGGGGTAAAGACCAAGCCTCGTTTAAATAGCAGATAGGAACTTTAAAATAGTCCAAAAAGAGCCTCGTTTAAATACCAGACAGGAACTTTTACATAGTCCACAAAGAGCCTCATTTAAATAGCAGACAGGAACCTTTACATAGTCCACAAAATCTTGCAACTCTACCTTCTACATCGTCTTCATTGGAAATTTTAACATAAAGATACTGAAGCTAGTTAGAACATTTACAAGAAGCTTCTGTCAAATTCAAAGTGATTTCGTTATTGCTTATGCATGCATTGAATCAGTTCTTCTAATCACCCAAAAAATATCCTTTTTCTTCATTGTAAGAATGGATTAAGCTATGAAAGAAAGCTATTAACACTACAGAAGACAAGCACCTTTCAATATCCGAGTTCTATACAATTTCTTTGCTAGATTCCTTAACAATAAGAGAGTTGTAAGCGGCCATGTTGGAACTGCTAATAGGATCATCCACAATCATTTAAATTATCTGATCATAACATCTCTCATGACCCTGTGTGAAGAGGAATAATATTTGGTCAATTTAGTTAGATGCTTATGCTTTTCTTCACAAAGATAATAATCCTTGATGAAAGGCATGTGCATGCAGCAATCAACCGTGTTTTACAATATTTACAAAAAAGTCAAACAAGAGGAATGAAAAAAGATGAGGTTGTGAAAGCCCATTCCATTGGCTGCCAATGAATAAGAGATAAAATATACATGTGAGTTATAAACAATTCATCAATATTTTTTTGAGACCATCTATAAAACTTCATAAGAAGTGCCACTGCCAGTATATTTTCTCAACAATTCCACCTCCAGTTTGAACAGCAAAACGAAGCCTCTCAGCAGCAGGTGGAACGCCCCAGAGAAGTGGTACAGCAACTGTCATTGTAAGCTTTTCATGTAAACCTCCTTTGCTCTCCTTTTCTGCAATTACAACCTGGTAACATTTCATCACTAATTAGACAAAGTTGAATGAGAAAGCATTAGAAACAGATAGTATTATCTCCTCGTGTTCTAAATTTTATATTTGGGTCCTCTTTCCACTTTTAAATTTGTTTTTGTTCCCCTATAGTATCTGAAGAGGTTACAGAAGAATATTTGGCACATGCTCACTTTTCTTTGCACGAAAGGAATAATTTAGGTAAAGGAAGTCAATATGATAGGAATCTGAGAAATTAGAAAGGTTTGGTTTCATTTAATTGTAGAATAACTTAAACTTGTAAGCATTCCAACATATCAATAGTTGAAGACGAGGGAAGATCATGAAAGGAAAATGGTAAACACTTGATTGGCCAGTGGCCACAGATCCTGCACAAATTAGTACAAAAAGAAAAGGATGACATTCTAACAATTACCGACTTGTTGATTTTAAGACTTACTACTGCTACATGCATTTAAGATACTCAAAAATCTTAAGAGAACATTTTATTTTCATCACATCTCAGAGTGATAAAGAACACAAATCAGTTGGTTGCCGATGATTGCACTCCAACATAATATCCCTTGCAGACCTAAACACCCCAACTAACCTTCCTCAGCCGTTAAATCCATCCAATCAGATATGTCAACCATGAAAGGCTTTAATCTGCAGATTCATGGATTCTTTCCGAGGTCCAAAAACTCAAAGAGAGCTTATGTCCAAGAAAACTGGGGACCAGTTAGATCAGTGGAAATTTTGATGATGTCCAAAGGTTATTTTATGGCAATCTTCTTGTCTAAACTAGAAACAGATCAAACATTCCAAGGAGGCCCTCGGTTTAGGAGGAAATTTGGGCTCTTCGTGAAACATTGAGCTCCAGCTTTCAATGCAAAAGAAGATCTCTCTGTGGCGGTCCCAATTTGGGTAAGACTTCCAGTGCTTCCTAGTAAATACTGGCAAGAAAATTTCTCTATAAGAATAGAAATGCTATTGGGGAATACATAGCAGCTTCCTACTCCACAGGGAACCTACAAGTACTCAACTCATAGTAGCATAAATCACGAATTATTTTCAATTAAATGCCGACCAGATGATAGGCTGACTTGATCTGAATTGGATCAGCAATTTTTTTGCAAAACTGGGCATGGATAGCAATAAACCACTGTCTGCAAATTAAAAACATGATTTAATTGCCATATGGCTAGCTTTTTGCTGTTATTATATTATATATACTTTGCTTCTTTTTTTAGTTTGAAGTCATTTTTCCTGGTTCTTCTAGTTTGCTGATTTTTTTCCAATTTTTCCTAATTTAATCTCAAATAATTGAGTCCCAATATACCTTTCGTTTGCCAAGTCAATACAGAGTTAATTGCTACCATGGCTCATCAACACAAGCACCCAATATCAATCTTGAACTGGGTAAACTACAGCTTCACTGTGTTATCTTTAATATGGGAGGACTTGTTTGGGAACAACCCAGCCAATAACATTCCTTTTCAGATGTAGAGCCTGTAATGAGCACAATCATTTGCCTTAACCATTTCCTATCCAAGAGGCTTGAGAACAAGAGACAGCACCAAACTCCACAGAGAACAATAGAGTGAGCACATCTCAATCCAGCAACCAAAAAGCTCATCTCCCACAGAAACCTCAAAAAAGGTGCAAACAAATTCCAGCAGGATTATGTAAGAAAAGGATACAAGTCCCCACACAAATCAGATCAAATCCCAAACAGAATCCCTTTCACTGCTCTCACTGGAATGGAAACGGAGAGATAGAACTCATACAGAACACTCAAGGTATGTCTCAGAATCGTCTATCCTTTTCAGCTAAAGCAGGCTTGTCTAATTTCAAGGATAATATTGGAACATAAAGGATACCAATCAGTCCATACTGGATCTAATTCCCAAAAACCTACAAATTTGGGAACCTAAGGCACTAGCCAACAGTAAGAAGAATAAAAGAATGCCAATGAGAAGCAGTACAATACTACGAGGTAAACATTGTTATCTTTGCTCAAGATGAAGTGGAAGCAATCAAAAAGGAAACTCAGCAGGTATATAATTGCAATTTTAAAGTAAGGAGGATCCCGCCACAACATTTCTTTAATGCAGATTCTATCATGGAATATTAAAGGTTTGGATGTACCCAACAAGCCCTGTTTTTTCCAAAATAAAGTCAAACAGAAGGAATTGAGATGTGTTTTTTTTATAAGAAATCTGCAGATTGGGATCTTTAAAAAAAAAATTCTGAGGGTCTGGGGAACAAAGCACACTCAAAGGTAATACAACCTGCAAAATAATCCAATATGACCTATTCAAGTATGCCTTATAAACATCCCACCATTTTCCTTTGGGTATATATGTTGTGTTTACTTCTCTTAATAATTCAACATCCACTGGGAAATTAAAAAAATTATATCCCACCAAGTGAAAACAGTAAAATAGCCATGTTAGGACTGCTTGACACATGGATATTTAGTTCAAACCCAAAATCAGATTTTGATGAGACGATTTTATACAGTAATATCCCTTTAAGAAAAGAAAGGTGGATCTGGATTTAATTAAAGAACATATGCCCTCACAAAGCTGGTACAAAAGACTCCAATGGTGGGTTTAGATTTTGCACAAAGAAAACATCAGCGCAGCTTTAGAAAGGGTTTGAATCATTTTTCTAAGAAATTGAAATTTTCAAGAAGAATGCTGAATTCCAACAGTATTGTGTCTAACCTCCAAAAAAAGTCCTGTATGAGCCTATCAGGAAACAATTCAGGGAGGTCATACAAGAAAATGATGAAAATAAAAGGAATACTAAAAGAAAGGCAGGCAAATACAACAGCTCTACTACAATGCAGGCTCCAGATACAGAATAAAAGATCCCTGACTTGCAGCCAGATGCTCAATATCCTAGCCATAGCATTTGGGGCATTCCTGAGTAAAAGGAATGAAGTTGAAGCAGAAGCAACCCAACTAATCACCATGAATGGACCAAAATGAAGCTAGCGCCTATAGATTGATGAATGTGTCAAGATGGAAATCAGGATAGGGTCCAATTTGTGTGAATCCTTTATAATCAAAATGCCAGCTATATATATTTTGCTTTACGCAGTTTCATGCTTGTTCAATTTATATAAACCAAGAGGATAGTAATGATGAGAGGATCAAACATAGGAAACAATAGAAAAATCAAAATAGCATAAGCATATATTTTGAATAATTCTCCAGATTTATTTCTCTTAGTGAATGAGGTTGGTCAAATCATGATGGTTGTATTGAAGCTGAAATAAGTGAATAACTTATAATTTTGCTATAACATAGGTTGGTTGTTTTGAATCCCACCTCTTCTATCATTAATACAAAAGTTTAGCTTTGTCAAGAAAAAAATATATTGCCACATGCATTAAACGACTCCTAGCAAAATCAATTCCTAGAACATGCAGCATAAAGTCATCTACAATGAAGCATGTAATAATCAAAGAAGCAACATCCAATGTTTAAAACTTTGAACGGTCAACTCGTCAAGCTGCACAGTGCAGCAAAGGGAACTCAACTAATCAGCCATTCTCTTCTGTTGTGTGGTTGGAAAGCAACACTGAGCAATCACTACTCAAGCCTTACTCTATCAGAAACCAAGCTAAGCCACACCTAGTACCCTTTTATCACACATGACAAATTCCCTGAAATATTCCACATGAAGAAACAATGTGGACACCAACAGAACTAGCAGCACTGCAACAATTGCAGTACTATGAAACTCACAACAACTCTAAATTAACAAAGTGCTTCTGATAAAATGCAAGGTACTTAAAATTGATCTATGAGCTTTGCACCTATATTGAAGTTCAAAGATACTAAATCATGTAACTGCACGTCACAGCCATGTACAATATATATTTACAAATTAGAAATATAACAACCACATTGCCTAACACTTGCAAATTGCTCTCATCTTGCAAAACAAATATCTTAACCTAAATTAGCAAGAAGTTAGCTCATACAGTCATAATAGAGAGAAAACATGTAAAAAAACAACATCCAACCATTTTGATAGGTAAAGCAATACATCATTAAGTATAGAGATCGCATTGCTAATCTTAAGGAAGGTTCAAAGAGGTGCCTCACTGAAGTACTTATGATACCTTCCAGTTATTAAAGAGTCGACAAGGTTTGAAGAGGAAATTGAGAAGATAGAAAGAGCTTTCAATAAATTCATTTCAGCTATGCTGTGTGAAAAGTATATCTGTTACTTTATCACACTGAACGTTATCAAGACTGTTTCCAAGGACTCCATGAAACAAATGAACATGTAAGGTGGATTACATGGTTTTGGGCTGCTACGGGGGAAACTTCAACCTCCATTTCCAGCTGGCTTTTAGTTACTTTATTTCATACATTTTAGTGGTTTCAATGGGGATTGGTGCAGATGAAATCGTATACTAGTTCAATGCAGCAGCTAATTTTACAAAGCAGGATTCTGTTATACCTTTTAAAATCAGCCCCTCTTATATCCTAAACTACTGTAATTGGTACCATCGCAGTTCTACCTTCTGCAAATACTTCCACTTGCATCCATGAAAAACCTTTCGAAAATTCTTCACCCCTTTCCAAATATAGAATAGTATAATTCCAATGGTTGACAGCAATATACATTCTTGCATTTCTAAAATCCATAAAATGACTGGTTAGGGTGAACCTTATTTTGATTATTTATTGAAAAAAAAAATGAAATTCTATTAATGTCCACAAACAACCAATATAGGTCAATGGTACTCAGAAAGTACAACCAGATATAAAAGAGAAGCACTAGGGTAGAAAGACCCTAGGATAGGAAAAATAAATAAGCAATTATTCAAACAAAAATTGAACAAAGTGATGGTAGGTAAACCTAAAGTGCTTAAACCTTGAACCATAAGACATAGTACACATATAAATAGTCCTGCAAGGAAGGACCACTTAGAAAGAGTGAAAAATAAAATAATTATCCTTAACTTAGTGTGTTATTTAATTCCCAAGTGAATATTTAATTTATATGGTCTAGAGAGAAGGTTCAATATCCTACACCTCTTGTACCTCATTAGGGAGATTCCTTATTATGAGGAATATTAAAGTTACATTTTAAATATAACTCCTTTCCCACTTACTCATTTTCCCCTCACTATATGGGCAATAGAAAGAACTTGGTACGAGCTTTAAAGGTTTACTAGGGCAACAATCAGTATCACTTTGTAACTATGTTTTGGCTCTTCAATATATTTTAAGAGTTTACTAGTCTCTTCCTTTGAGTGCTTAAATAGTTCCTTGTAAGAGCCTTCATCTAGTGATTCTACATATTTGATTATCTTTTCTTTTATTCTCTTGATGAAGGTTATGCATATTTCATGAAAACTTTGGAATTGCTTTGCCAACCTTCGATAGTGTTAGTTTTTATGATCAGATGTAAAACTCAGCTTTTAATTCAAAATCAGACACACAGACACGGAATATACCCTGAGAAAACCCTCCTCTTGAGGGAGAAAAACCCAGCAACAATATATCGCTTATATATTGAATAGTAAACAATAGTCTCCTTTACAATGAGGCCAATTATGAGGCCAAGTAATAGCACCACAAACTGATGCTAACACAGAAATAATATGATGCTTATGCTGACAACAAACTCAGCCTTCTACAATGCTATGATCAACCTCTTCAATATATCGATCTGCCTTTTCAATATGTCGATCTGCATATGAAGTATATCTCCCTTGAAACTCACAATCAATGCAATGAATTTACTCGCACAATAAGGATGAATATGATAATCGATGAACAAGTGAATATGAATGCCATAAGGATCAAACAGTATCTCTTATTTATACTATTCGATTGGAGAAGACTTCAAAGGAAGCGTCTCTTCAAAAACTTCATGTCGGCCTTTACCAAAGTCGTGTCTCTTAGAATCATGAAGTCGGCCTCTCAAGCATCGTATCTCTTCAAGGGTGGTGAACTAAATTCATAAAATAATAAATAAATATTATAAGATGTGAAGTGATGAAGCGCCTCTTCATCAAAAGTCACTTAGACAAATTAAATAGCCATTAGGCTATCATTTAATTTGTCCTTCATGAAACGAACTGGGCTAGAAGTAGGAGCCTGACACTGCCATGTAACATCAACACTCCCTCTCGGCTAGGGAGGATACTTCCAGCTGTACAAGACATGTCACATCATCGTGATGTCAACCACCATGGCTACTCCCATGTGTGGAAAAGAAACATATCACCTCATCATGATATCAACCATCATGGCTACTCCCATGAATGGTAAATGTGCACAAGTCTATCACGGAATCACTCAACGTGATGTCGTCACCTCATCGTGACATTCACCATGGCTATTCAGGAGGATGAAATGCTGGGTACAAGAAAATCATCCTGAGACTTTCTCTCCGCGTGATATTTGTCATGGGTCACACACATGACATCCACCATAGCTACTCGAGAGGTGGAAAGCAAGAGCTTTCACCTCAATCTCTCCACGAGAAATGCGGCTAACAAAGAGGCTTGCACCTCCGTCCCTGCATAAGACTCCCTCTCGGCTTCAGGGCTTCATTCTCCACCATACCAAGCTTGTCTCAAAAGTGCAAGCTTTTATCCTAAGAGCTTGGTGAGAATATCACGTTGTTGTTCATCAATCGATATACTTCAAAATGCTGGATCAGCCTTCCTCAATACCATATGCTTGATATGAGTGGTGATTTGATCTCGAAGCATGTTCAGTTACGTGTAGGCGCTGGTTTGTGAAGCTTGCACAACGTTATTACAATGTGTGATTGGCTCCATCGGTGTCCAACAATCCTGCAAAGAACTACGAAACCACTTGCTTCTCGGACTGCCACACAAACTACAATATGCTTTCGACGCTGCGGTGAGGTGGAGTGCGATGGCCCCTTCCCTGCTACACCCGGATATCATGGAGACCCCAGGCTTTAAAACAGCATCGAGAGGTGCTCTTTCGATCAATAGCACGCCCAATGAAGTCGGAATATCCATGCGACAAGTCCACATCAGGAATATCTCCAAAGCCATACCCAACTGTGCCACTCAAGTATCTCAAGATATGCTTCGCTGCAACTAGATGAATTTTCTTTGGTTCACACATGAACTAACTAAGTGCACTCACTGCATAGCAAATATCTGGTCTAGTATTGACTAGATACATCAATGATCCAATCAACTGGCTGTACATCATGGGATCCACCAAATAAGACTATGCAGCTTCTTTTAACTTCTACAAGTTTTGATTGGTCTCCATGAGCATGGTTGCAATCCATCATGCCAAATCTCTTGAATGTCTATTGTATGCATCCCGCCCATTTAGGTAGGATACTCATCCCCTACTTCTGCCATTACTTCCACAAACCAGTAGATTGCATGAGACCAAGATCCTTCATTTCAATTCGAAGCTAACTCCTTGCATTTTGATAATAGAGGTGATCTTCTCAATAAGAATTAAATCAAATGGCATGGGGCAGATTATTAGCACATGGCTTGTCAGTACGTAGTATGGTTTGAATCGGCATCGTTCGGAAGGGGTCCGAAGCAGCGGGTAGCGATCCGGTCTGGCGACGCGGGCCGCAGCGGCATGGCCGCAGAGGCGGTAACGGCGCTGGCGAACTCCGCCGACCTCAAATCGTCGAATTATCGATATGCCGCTAAATGTTGATCGCTAAATCCATGGTGTCGCCATCCTGGATGGCAAAACCGTGATCACCAACCGGTCTGGATCGCTGGTCGGTCAGTTGATGCTCGCCATCATCCATGCCATTGCTCAGTAATCCTTCATCTTCGGAGGCTCAAACTCAATGATTTGACTCATCAATGCAACATAGCTTGAAAATTTATGAGGCCTCTTGCTTTCTCTAAAAGTTCCTCTCAGGGCTGCAAACCTTTTTGCCTCCTGCATTGTTTGCCTAGCCCAAAGAGGTCTCTTGTGACTAATCACAATGTCTACAGGCCCATCAGTAGGTTCCAAAGGCTCAACTAGATCATCATCTTCCTTTGGATCAGTAGCCTCCCTCTGAATCTCAGGAGTATGGTCAACTTCCATATCTTGAGGAGACTCTTGATCTTCATTGTCTATCTCCATGTAGATGCCCTTAGATCTCTTGAATGCAACGTCTTCTTCAAATGTAACATCCCTGCTGATCTCAATCAACTTCTGACCTAGAATGTACACTTTGTAAGCTTTTGAAGACTCACTATAGCCCACAAATATTCCCTTCTTGCCAGACGGTTCCAGCTTTGTCCTTTTATCTTTAGGTACATGAACATACATTGGACAACCAAAGATCCTCAAGTGACTTACTTTCGGCTTCACCCCCGTGAATGCTTCTTCGGGAGTCATGTTCTCCAAAATGTGGTGAGGGCTTCTATTCTGAACATAAACAGTTGTCCTAGATGCTTTAGCCCAAAGGAAGGCTTGCAGATCTTGGTCATGAATCATGGCTTTAGCTGCTTCTACAATAGATTTGTTCTTCCTTTCTACAACACCATTTTGTTGAGGATTGTAAGGGACACAGAACTCCCTCTTAATCCCTACTTCAATGCAAAAGTTACGGAAGCTTCCAGAGATGTACTCTCCTCTGTTGTTGGATCTCAGAACTTTGATCCTCTTCCTAGATAAGTTCTCTACCTGAGCTTTAAATTCTTTGAACCTCTCAAGTACTTCTTCAGATTCTTTAGATTTCAAGAAATAAATCCGAGTCTTTCTAGAGTAGTCATCAATAAAAATAATGTAATACAAGAAACCACTCAAAGAAGCAACAAACATTGGACCACATAAATCAGAATGAATACGATCTAGAATACATTTAGATCTACTTTCACTACTATGAAATGGACCTTCAGTATTATTACCCAATGCACAACCTCTGCAAGTTCCTTCATGCTCCTGGTTGAGTTTAGGAATGCCCGTGACCATCTTCTCTATGGTTGGTAGTGCTCAAAAGTGAAGGTGAGCAAGTCTTCTATGCCAAAGTTCACACGAACTTGAAGAATCATGCAACAAGGCCTGAAGTGGACAAGTGCAAAGTCTGTAGAGACTCTCACGTTGCACTCCAATCACTCGAGCAGTCTTGATACTTGAGTTCTTCGTGTTGGAAATATTGTCATTGATGTCAAAATGTGAAGGCAGATGGTTCATATTGTCATTAATGTTAAGTGAAAAAGGTGGAGTCATTTGTAGTATGATTAAAGATTATATACGCATATTTGAATAGGAACAAAACTAACTGAAGATAGTATTGAAGAAATTGTTATTAATAACAAGATTCGGAATCATTATGCAAGACTTAAATAGGATTTTCATAAAGCTCAAGGTGCTGGTTCAAAACAGATTAATAATCAGATCAGATGGAGAATCAGACCAGGTTGATTAAATAATATATTTAGATCATTGAAAATTGGATTGTTGAGCTTAATGGAATCAAGGTCCACATCAGGATTATTGAATATAGTCTAACTTGCAATTTATCACAGACTAAACTAAACGCCCAAATCAAAACTTTGAACATCATCTACAGATGAAAGTCAATATGAAGTAATTGGTTATGATGAAGACTCTTTAACAAATACGTCTGATGCAGTCAGCTACAATGAAGATCTTGATACGATTAAGAAACATTTGATGGCCATCGAGTCTGACAGATAAAGTATTACTATTCTAAAAGTTCTGTAATGTCCCTTACCTAGCCTTGCTCTTGTATTTGCTTGTTTGCCCTAGAATTCGATTGTTGATTAGGTTTAGGGTTTTTTCTTTCCAAAAGGAATGTGTTTCTCTAATGAAATAATCCTAGATTGAAATCTGCATTCACCAATTTAAAAACATTTCCACATACACATATCTGTTAGCAATAATATCTAGATATCCACAATATATTCATAAACATAAATCAATTAATGAAGACATAAGAGGAGTGCCATAGGTGGATCCGCCCTGAAGCCCTCATGTAAACTCAAGAGGTTGTCCATCACAATCCTTCTTGCCTAGGGGCTTAGTACCTGCACACTCCACTCATGGTAACACCTCAGAAGACACTCGTCCTATTAGGGGAGAGGAACCATAGAGTCCAAGTGGCCTAAGGCCTACCACCTTCTCTTGCCCAATCCCGTATCTTGGGCCTAAGGGGCAGAGACCTAGGTGGGACCCCCATCTTTCTATAACCCAATCCCTAGTCAAGGGCCTAAGGGGCTGCAAAGCCCAATCCCTTGTTAAGAGCCTAAGGGGCTGCAAAGCCCAATCCCTTGTCTAGGGCTTAAGGGGCTGAAAGTGGGGTTTTTAGGCAATCCAACTTCACCCATGTTTTGTCCATCCTAATAGGTTTACAAGCACATAGTAGACAATCTTTATACAATCAGATATATTTGCATTCATCCAAGATTTATTTCATGCCTATAATCAAATATATTTTCATTTACCAATGGTCCTTTAAGTTCATCATTTCCTATGATAATTCTCATTATGATAAGATCAAAGGATGTCATTATATCAATAATCAAATAAACAATGTCTAGTTCTTATATTCAAAATATGCTAAATATTATTGCTAAGTGAATACATCACCTAAACTGTTGTGTCTTCCCATGATTCTTAATTCCTTACTCGCCTTCCTTCAATCTTACATTTGATTGGTCATAAATATTAATCTATCCATTTTTATATTATGATCGTAATTACTCATAAGGCTCAATAATTGCTGCAAGCATCATTATTGCAATGATTGTGTATATATATATAATTATTTCTAACTAATTTTAATCTTCCAATAATCACTTACTATATCTATATATATATAAAAATTACTTCCCCAAATATATTCTTAACAATAACACTTAATCAAATAAATCTCCCATAGTTTATTTCATTTCCAATCTGCTGCTTTATGCAGATTTCTAATTCATTTTCCCTACATCCTTCTTGCTACCTCTTTTCCTTATATTTATATCTCTATATGCCAAGGGATGCCTCCTTTATGAGGGGTACGTCCATTTGAATAGTTGTATCCTTTTGAAACCATGCGATGCCTTTTCTTTATCCTTTATTAACTAATCATTATGCTACCCTTCACATTAGATAATCCTTGCCCTTTAATTAATTGCTATCTATCTTTTTCCCTAAAATCCCATCGTATCCCTTCATTTGTAGTATAAACTTTGACTAATATAATATTAACTTTGCTTGCCTTGGTTATTTGTATTGATCGTTGATGTTGCTTTTAGGAATATATTGCTGCCTTTCTAATTAGCGATTACCGTATATTTTAATCATTGTGTGTAAAAATCAAATGTTGTTTTTTTACCATATTATCTTAACCGCTGACTTAGAGTGATATCAATGTTGCACCATAATATATATCCATTGTTTTTATATGGTAATCATTGTTGCTGGTAAATATATATACGTATTTTGTATTACATTATATTTATATGTATATTTAAATATTTCTATTAGTATAGTATATATCTATTTTGATATTTATTTTATATACTCTATTTAATATTTATTATATTATACTGATTATAATAATATTTAAATTTGTATTTATATTTGTCATTTGTTTATTTAGTCACATATTTCAGTACTATTTCTTTTATGATTTCTTTATTATTATTATAGTAATTACTAAACAATATATGTTTGTTTAATGACATGTATATTATAATATCTATTATATTTATAATCATAATTGTAATATTATTTTGGTAATCATAATTATAATGAGATTGCTAATATTTATATTTTGGTATTACAACATTAAATTTAATACTTATAATTATGATAAAATAGTTAATGTCTTTGACATGTATTTTGTTTATCTCGTTTTCTATGCTTCGTATTGCAATGCTACTAATTCGGGGGGCATGACAAGTTCATTGTTGAAGACGATGTTGACGTTGGTATTACATATTCTAGTTATCACATCAAATAGAATCTAGAGAGTTGTGTGACCATCAAAGACTCCATAAGAATTTTGTGCTGAGGAGAGAATATGGGAATTCTATCCAAGGTCTACTGAGTTATCACCGAGAAATTAAGGGAAGATAGTAAACATACCGATATTAACATTTCACAGGCGGTTGATATTAAACGGAAAGATTCACGAGGCCATTGACATATACAGTGGAATCAAGCTTTGAAGATCATTACGTTAGAATTTCTATCTTGCGTACTTGTTGCCAATATATAAATTCGTGTTGCATTCGTCGAATGACTCCTATCACAATGGAGTATTAGGATATTAAGCCACGAATTCAAATAAGAGTGGTCATTTGTCGCCATATTTGAGTCAAGAAGTGAGTCATCATGAACCAAATGATGCGTCACTTAAAAAGGCGAACATTATATTAATGATATCAAGGTATCAAAGGAAGGATATGCTTTTTCCGTCTCAAAGTCTATGGAAAAAATTTGTTAAAGAGAAATGAACCTCAAAATTGATTATTTTCAAATATAATATGCATTTGTTAAGAGATGAGATTTATTTTTGAAGTGGTGCCGTTTTCAAGAGATACGTCTGAAGGAAATGACGTCTTTTAATCAAGAAATGCGAATGAAGTTAAAGATATCTTCTTGAACATATGCGATTTGTCTTCTAAAACAGTTCAATCTGTTTATGCAAATATATCAAAGGAAATTCTAATTAAACAAAGAGGTGTGATGCTTCTTTTAAAGGATATGCTCATTCGATTGAAAAGATATCATCATCCATTGCAATGTTTGAAGGGTTCGATCTGCTTGTTAAATCAAATATGTTTAACAGATTTAAAAACTGAAAAATTAAAGGTGTTAAGATAGAAATAAATCTAACGAAGAGGTGTGAATAAATTATTGTGCTCTTTCATCAAGTGTTGCAACCTTTGAACAAAATATTTATTGGACATTCCTTTTAGCCTTGAAGTTGTGGTTGTGAAGTTCAAGTAGTCTAAATCAGAAGCCTATCAAGTCAAGGTTTGGTGCCTTGCATTAGGGGTTGGTGCTCCTTGTAGGCAGGTGCCTACTAAAGTTGTAAAGGTTAGGTGTTCCTTGTAGGTTGAATCCTACTAAATCATCTTTCTTGTAAATCTAGTAGGTTGGTGCCTACTTCCTTGTAAAAATCATTTCAATAAGGTTGTGTCAACTTGTGTAAATTGGTTCATATCAAAAGTTGATTGTTATAAGTTTGAAGAAGGTTAATAAATAAAAGTTTGTGTTGATTTACTGATTCACCCCCCCCCTCTCAATAAATCTTTTGTGCTCTTCACTTCGGCCATGCAAGAACTTTACCTTCTGAGAATGCAACTTGGTACCCCTTGTCCTCCAAGGCTGAAATAGACACAAGGTTCCGCTTGATACCCGAAACAAATAGCACATCACTCAACTGCAACGAAATGCCTAAATCTAATTGAAGAGAGGAGGTCCCAACACCCTTCACAAAATAGCTAGCATCATCACCAATAATGACTTGAACACTAGAATCTCTCTCCACCAGATCAAATAGATGCTCTCTAAATCCGGTGATGTGGCGAGAGGCACCACTATCAATCAACCAAGTATTGTTGTCGATAGGCACATTGTTTGATAAAGCAGAATAGAATAGAAAACCACTTGAATCCTTTTGCAAAGAGATCTCACCCACATCTGCAATAGAAGCCTGTTGCTTAGGCCTGGTTGGGCAATCCTTTGCATAGTGACCAAACTTGTCACATCTAAAACATTGAATGCGGGAGAGGTCCTTCTTCTTAGATGCAGGGGCACCATCTGATCCTTTATCTCTATTCCTCTTGAAGTACCCTTTCTTTCCTTCTTTGCCTTTCTTCTTCGAGGATTGAGCGGCAAGAACATGAATGTCTTCATTTGTAGAGCTTTGACCAATGGCTCTTGCAACCAACCTTGATTCTTCTTGAATACAATCTGCTTTCAATCAATCAAACTTAGGAAGTTTTGATCTCGCACTGATTCCTTGAATGAATGACTCCCAAGATGGAGGAAGACCACTAAGAGCCAACATAGTCAAATCCTTGTCATCAACAATATGCCCAATGGTAGAGAGCTAATCTCTCAACTCGATAATCTTCATGAAGAATGAGATGATGGATTCTCCTTTCGCCATCTTGATATGATAAAGTTGTTGCTTTAATGCAAGAGCTCGACTTGTGTTGTTGATCTCATACATCTCCTCCAAGGTCTTGAACATATCTCGTGTTGTTTTCAACTTGGAGATGATTGGCACAATGTGGTCTTTCATGGAATCAACCAACATCTTTTTCGCCTTAGTGCCATTTATCTTCCATTGTGGCTTCTCATTCTCATCGGTTGGTTTGGGAAGTTCGCCCTCCATGAACTCAACTAACTCATTTTCCTCCAAAGCGAGCATGACTCTAAACTTCCAAGATGTGAAGTTTGATGCGCCCTCAAGTCTATCTTCGATCTTGAGCCCGTTCACCATCTTGACGATAAGGTAGATGCAATCAAAGATGAGAATAAGAATGGAGGATAATGCTGCTTGAAGAAATCTGATCACGATCTTTCTTATACCCGCTCTGATACCATGTTAATTTTTATGATCAGATGTAAAACTTAGATTTTAATTCAAAATCAGACACACAAACACGGAATATACCCTAGGAAAACCCTCCTCTTGAGGGAGAAAAACCCAGCAACAATATATCACTTATATATTGAATAGTAAACAATAGTCTCCTTTACAATGAGGCCAAGTAATAGCACCACAAACTAATGCTAACACAGAAATAATATGATGCTTATGCTGATGACAAACTCAGCCTTCTACAATGCTATGATCAACCTCTTCAATATCACGAGGTATATCTCCCTTGAAACTCACAATCAATGCAATGAATTGACTCGCACAATAAGGATGAATATGATAATCGATGAACAAGTGAATATGAATGCCATAAGGATCGAACAGCATCTCTTATTTATACTATTCGATTGGAGAAGACTTCAAAGGATGTGTCTCTTCAAAAACTTCATGTAGGCCTTTACCAAAGTCGTGTCTCTTAGAATCATGAAGTCGGCCTATCAAGCATCGTATCTCTTCAAGGGTGGCGAACTAAATTAAGTCGGCCTCATAAAATAATAATTAAATATTATAAGATGTGAAGTGATGAAGCGCCTCTTCATCAAAAGTCACTTAGACAAATTAAATAGCCATTAGGCTATCATTTAATTTGTCCTTCATGAAACGAACTGGGCTAGAAGTAGGAGCCCGACACTGCCATGTAACATCAACAGATAGGACGCAGGCTTTTCTTCCATTGTACCAGTTTCCCCAATAGACATATCTTATGCCTCAACATTGTCATGGAATGGTTTCTACTTTTACTTATGGTTCAATAGCTTAGTAGTTGATCTTGGAATAAGAGATTTCAGAAGTTTGGGAAGTGGGTGCACATTTGTTGCAAGACATTTCATTGTTATGTTGGCCACATTATTGTTTTCCTAAGTATTGTAAGGCCCTTTGTGTCTTTGATATGGACACCTCCCATAACAATAATTCTATGGCAATAATACTCTCGGGCTTGTCATGAATGTTAATAAATCTATTACATCAGTGCTAGTATATTCTTAATGCACAGTTAATGTACCGCTCTATATGAAATATTTCAACATGGTTAGTGACGATATTATTGTGTATGTTGGTAAATGGTAGACTTAAGATATTGCATAGTAATGTGCATTGAAGCAAATATCTTTCTCAGGAATATCTCAGCAAACCAAATTTCAATTTTCAGAATGTTATTAGGAAAAAGATGTAAAATATTGTGAAAACAAAAAATGCAAAGAAATTCAAATAAAAATAAATAAATAACTGATTGTTTACATCTAAAGCCATCCTAACTGCAAAAAGAAGTATATCCATCAAGTTATCATTGTCAAGGAAAAACATGAAGCAAAAGTTTTCTCTACTCCAACTAACCAATAATTTCAGATTTCAATTTTCCACAATCCATATGCTACTGCAGCTTCAAAAGCAAAATGTATGTAAGAATATACCTCTCCCCCCTGCTCCAAAACCGTGTCTTCCACCACATCACTTAACATCTCAATTGAACGACAAAACCCAAATATGCAGAATCTGCGCCCTAAGTCCAATCCCTATAATGTATTTGAAATTTGCATTGAGTTTAATCGCTTTGGAATGATTATTAATAGGACCTTAAAATATGTTTGTCCACAAATGAAATAAGCACAGATTCCTTAATGACTCACATTTGTTGCAGCAATGTCAAAGATGGCACCTAGACAAAGCCCTTGATTGGGATCCATGTAGTTCTCTTCCTGAAACTGCTGATGCTTATGCAGACCTCTCAATCTCCCTTGATTATTCTATAGATTATACACAAAAATCTTCAAACAAAGGTCAAGATATAAAATTTTGTGCATATAAATGATGCAGAATGAAAATGCCGCAATTAATTTCAATTTTCGATACCCCATCCCAAGAAATGAAGCATCATATAATCCTACAAAAATGAGGAACAACACAAAAAACTGTCATAATTTGATGGGTTTGGAGTGAAACTCCCACTCAAGTAATCAGAAAAAAGATATAAATGCGTACTTGTGAACTATTAATGCGTTGTGGCACTACAGAACCTCCAATTTGCATAAGCCCTTCAGTAGTAAAAAGAGTGATGGTATCTTCTTGGACCCACTGCAAAGCTGCATGGAAAACATATACTAGAAATGATCATCTATCTATAGCTTTCTCAAATACGTTGTGATTACTAAAACTACAATGTAGAAGAATGTTATAATCTTGCAAATTTGGCAATTACAATACATGTCAGTTGCCTCTATGCCTCAAAAAATTACAAAATATCCATTATACTTCATGTTAAGAGCCAAACTTTGCATTCTCGCATGCAAATTATTCTTTGTAACACATGAACATAGTTAAATCTGATTAACTGCAAAACAATTCTAATCTTATCAGATGCATTAAAACCAAAGCCAATTTCAACAAAGCCATCCCCCAAAAAACTTCCTCTTTTACAACAAAATATTTCACGCAAACAAAAGAAGAAATGGCATCACATTTCATTATACTGAACCTATATTGTTATCTTGTCTAGAAACAAGTATAAGCACAATCTTCCACAGGTCATGTTATTAATCTTTGTAACTCTTGGATATCTCAGCTTGCATCAGGGGTAACACTCATAATGTCATTAGTAATGCTCATGCAATGTGGGGTTTCATTCTTTTATGCTCCCATCTAGTAAAAAGAGAGGCTATAAAAAACCACAGAGAAAAAAGAATGGATAAAGAAGACAAATATTAATCTATATATAATATCCATACATAAGGAATGATGAAAGTTTATTAAATTGCAACAGATCTAAACATGTCTCAAGTAAAGTGCAATAGGATAGAGCTAAATCAGACAAAAGGCTTTATGATGTATATTCTAAGGTTTAAATATACTTGATAATTATAATTGTGAGGTAGTCTTCTATCAACTAATATCTTCTCTGATGCAGCTGCTGGAACTTCACGTACTTGTCCTCATAGTGCTTGTAGAAACCCTAGTTTCCCCTATTCTCCGAATCTGACTGTCTTTCTGATCTTTTTGAAGGTTTTTGGTTTTTTTGCTTGTTTTTTTTGTGTTTTTGATGCAATAAATGAAAAGGTACGATTTTGCAAATAATTGAAATAAATTCAATAAAAATTAAATGACTTTGGAATTGATGGAAATAGAATGCCAGTATCTTTATTTTGATCTTCTGTAGAGATTACAAAAATACCCAGTTGCATGCAAGCAAGAAATAATGGAATTTATTAAAAAACCTGGCAAAACTGATTGCAATAAAGGCACTGCTATAACTAGTACGGCTGAGGTGTAGAATTGCCTTCTCCTTCCGTCTGGTGCTTCAGATATGATCTCCAAGATTAGGCGCCTTCAAATAATGATGAAAGATGATCTCAAACAAGGCGTTTCCTCTAGCAACCCAAGGACGGCTCTCTTCTAGCTGGTACGGCCTGAAAGCTGAATGGTACGGCCTGGTACAGGTACGGCCAGAACAGAAAACAGCAATAATGATGGTACGGCCTCTTCACAAATCTCCAGATCTTCAGAAATGGTGCGCCTAAATGAAAGATGGTTTTCTGAATGAATTCTTCTCTGCAAACTCTGAATATGAATATCTCTGACATTCAATGATTCCTCCTGTGTGAAGAAATCTCTCAGCTGCAATAGATCAGGTGTTATCTCACACCCTCTGAACTGCTTCCAATGGAGATGGCTCGTTCTCCAAGGAATTCGAACTTCAAACCCTAAGGTTCTATGTTCAGATCAATTCGATCAGTTTCTCAAATTCAATAATCACATAATGGCTCAAAACCCAAGGCAAATCCTCTCTTATGCTGAAAAGTGCGATTTCCTTAAGAATAGGGTTTTATTAAAATATTGACTTTTAATTCTTTTATCAATTCAATAGTCTCAGTCAAATATTTTAATATTATTTTAAATGTCCATTTGGCCCCTTCTGATGATGGCGCACCCCCTCAAGAAAAAAATCACTTAAGTTATAATATAACATTATAACTTTATATTATAATCATTAATTAATTAATATTTAATCAATACAATTAAATATTAATATCTTCCACGTTACCCATCCAATTACTGTCCCGTCTGAAGCTGACGAACACTGAAGTGATTCTGAACGCTGCCAAACTCATACTGCTAAACATAGCAGGGGTCCCACACTGCCTGCCAGGAACTGCTAAAAATAGCAATTCTGCAAAAAGTCTCCGATCGAGCCAAAACGAAAGACTACTGATCAATCTCTGCTGACTGAAGCTGAGCCAAGCTCCGAAGTGACCCTCTATCCAGTCTATCAGCCTATGAGGGTCGTGTGATAGGCTAATCCTGTACTCCGAGAGATGTCACTGAGAAGGGGACATGACAGTCTGCCCCTCCTGAAATTGCTTGTCCTCAAGCAATCTCAATGCCGGATGCTGCAGAATCTCGTCGCTCTCTTATGTCGCATCCTCAACCGGCAAATCTCTCCATTTCACCATATATTCCCTGATAGTCCTCCGACGTAACTATCTCTCCCTATACTCCAGGATGGACTCAGGTACTAAAATCAACTTTCCCTCATCATCTAAGGGAGGTAGAACTGCAGATGGTACCACATGATGACCCAACGCCTTCTTGAGGCGTGATACATGAAATGCTAGGTACCCCGCTTGAAGCTCGTCAGAAGCTTCACCTCAGCCAACTCTCCTCAGGATCCTGAAAGGACCGTAATAACGTGGCTTGAGCTTCTCTGACGCACTCTTCCTAAGAGTGGACTGACGGTAGGGCTGCAACATGAGGTAAACCATGTCACCAACCTCGAAATGCCTCTCCGTCCTCTTCTGATCTGCATACTGCTTCTGATGATTTTGTGCCTTTGCAATATTCTCCTTGAGAGCCCTCATAGTGTCCTGACTCTCCTGCAACCAACCTCCTGCACTCGGCACTCTACTGTCACTCAGTAGCAAATCAAGGAAACTTGGCGCCTCATACCCATATAACGCCATGAAGGGTGACATCTGTATGGTCATATGGTTCGCCGAAGTTATAGCAATACTACACAAATGTATCCATTTGACCCACGCCTTCACCGCCTCTCAGAATATAATTCCTCGAGATATCCTCCACCCACTTATTCACTATCTCCGGTCACCTATCCGTCTCAGGGATGATAACTGTACTGCAAGCTCGCAGTCCTACAAAGCCCGAAGACCTCCCGCCGGTTGCTCAGAACCGAATTATCCTCGGCTGGCCACAATACCCGAGGCAACCCATGAAGTCCAATATCTCAATGAACACCTTCCTCGCTGCCCGGTAGTCAGGTCATGGTGACGGAAGAAGCGGCATACTGTAGTTTCCATCCACAATTCATATAGCCATAATCACGCTTTGGGCTTTAGGTAAGCTCCGTGATAAAGTCCATCGCATGTGCATTCTCCTAATTTCCCCTGCCGGAATCAAAAGTGGCTGTAGTAAACTCCGCCAGTGAGTGCTCTCCTCGCTGTTCTGCCGACAAACAGGCACTCACGCATACCGAAGAACACTTCTGAGTCCTTCCATGTGAACTCTCTCCGTGATTCCCGCCTCAGAAGTTTTGAAGCATCCCGATGTCCTGGCCGAGGGTGTTTCGCGCGGTGCCTGCGATAACAATGTTCTTCACTCAACTCTGGAATCGAATATCTCAGGCTTGTAAATGATCAAGTTATCTACGCGTATACCGTATCAATCGGCCGATCTCAACAATACCGAGGCCTAACTATTCTGGCATACTCTACCACTATCATATGCCTCCAATCCTCCGAAATCTGAACCATAGTGCTCAAGTACAGTCTACGTGAAAGTGCATCTGCCACTACGTTCTGTGTACCTTTGATATAAGAAATATCAAAGTCGAGGGCCCGCGAATCTCATCAATTCCACTTCGGCCTTCGGCTATTGAGATCCGGCGAAGTGTCTCGATCAAGTATATCAATTTTACGTAAAATTTTCGCTACCGTATTGTCCGAATTTTGCTAAGGCATGCATAATCGCGAGCATCTCTTTGTCATATATGCTATACAATCTCTCGGGTCCTCTGAGCTTGCGGCTCTCATATACTATCGGGTGCTTGTCCTGCATAAGCACCGCACTAATGCCCTCACCTGATGCATCACATTGAAGCTCAAACGGCTTCGTAAAGTCGGGTAGTGCCAAAACAGGGCATGTGGTCATCAACTCCTTGAACTTCACAAAACACTCCTGTGCCTCAGAAGTCCAAACAAATGCCCCCTTTTTCATCAAGTCTGTCATCGGGGCTGCATGTCATGAATAGCCATCCACGAACCTACGGTAGAATCCACACAAACCGGTATAGAAACCTCTTCAATCGTCTTTCCGTGTTTGCTTGTAATAATCAACAATGGCGCTGGATTCAGATCCATGCACTCCATCTCGACCGATAATATGACCAAGATATAGCACTTGCCATTCCTGTTACACTTGATTCCTCATGACAAGGACTCTTCCAAGATGCTCAACACCGCCTCCAAATGAGCTGCGTTCCCTACCAAGTCCGGACCGTGATATCGTGATGTCATCGAAAAAGACCAACACAAAACCTCAAGAATGCATGAAAACCCTCGCTCATCGTGAGATCGAAGGTGACGTGGCGCTAAGCAGGAGCTCCTTTAAATGGCATCACTGTATTTAACTCGGCGCTCCACAATGACATCCGGTTGTTCTATGTCCGGCCACCACTCCGATCCGGCGATACAACCCCACCGTAAACCAATTTTGTAAATAACATGCACCATGGAGCTCATCAATAAGCCTATCAATCCTCGGTATCGGGTATCGGTTCTTGATTGTCCTCTTATTCAGGACCCTGTAATCAATGCACATACGTAACGTTCCATCCTTCTTCTTCACCAATACAACAGAAGAAGCGAACGGTGATTTGCTTGGTCGAATGTGACCCATAGCAAGTAACTCCTTTATGGTCTTCTCTATCTCATCCTTTAATCTTTTAGGATGCCTGTAAGGAGTTATCATAACGGGTTTCGCACCCTCCTCGAGCTCAATGATGTGCTCTATCCCTCTGTCTGGAGGTCTACCTGGCGGAATATCACTGAACACCTTGTCATGCTTGAATCTCAACTTCTGAATGTCCGGATGATACTCTGTCTTTTGCTGTCCCTCCTGTAAAGGTGCTAAATGACACTCGGCAGCCCACTCTACCATGTCATGACGCATGAGCCGCTCCATTCGGCGAAAAGAAATTGTTTTAAGGTCGCTGTCCCGTATTGCCTTAAGTATGTGAGTAGGATCATTAACACTTTGTTTGTTAAAGATTTTCATTTTGTTCTTTCAAGTGTGATGGTATGTTGAAAGGCCAAAAATAGAGTAGATGGGTGCTTTTATCCAGTAAGGGAAGTAGAGTCTGTTTCAAAACCAGAAGATAACATGAATGTAACCCAACAGAAAACACCTTAATGAAGATGGCAACAATGGCTATGCCTCTCAATCACACACATAAACTAGGCTCTATGCATGCAAGTTGACAAGCACATGAAATTAAAGCATATAGTTGAATATTAGTGATCCATAAACAAACACACAAACTTCATATATCACTTTGATAATATACCTTACAAAAGCTTTGCAAAGAGTTTTACAGTCTTCTAGATAACAAACTAATCAAGAGCAGCATTCAAATCAGAAAGTGTGATCTAGAAGATCAAAAAGACCATCAAAAGTTTGTATAATGCTCATGGAGACATTCAAATAGATACCAAATCTGCACATTAAATTTGTCCCTTAAAAATTACAAAGTCATATTACACCATATGGGATAAAACCCAAAAAGTTACAACCAGAATGCTCTTGGCCTGCTACAAGAAATAAAAACAACAATCTGCAACTTTTCTTCTTCCTTCTATTTTGCAACCTTGTCACAAACCAACCCTTATGCAATAGAAAACTGCATATTTATAGCAATACAATATTCCTCAATTGTTCTTAGGGGAAGATCGATGGTCTTTTGCAAGTGTGCATGTCTACCATATCTATTAGCATAATCTTCACATGGCACCATGTACATCAAACCATACCCTTCACATCAACCACCATGCCTATTTGTACATCAACCATGTCTCTAAGGGGCCCATAACTGCTAAGAGGTTTCCCTTGTCTTATCACGTTCATTTGGGATCATTAATGGCTTCCTTGGTCATGTAGGGAGGCAAGTGAAACCCTAACTTCAAGTGACAAGGATCCAATTAATTTCATGCCAAAGGGATGTCTAGAGTAAAAACTCTGAAGGTCCAATGTTGGGGGTTCAAGAATTCTCATACAAAAGGGTGCATGAGATGAAGAGGGGAATAGAAAATCAAGTGCTCAATTTCAAGACGCCAAGCAAATAAATTTGCAAGAGGGAAGGATGGCAAGGCAAACCGAAGAGGTCCAAGAGATGAAGGCACAATGGTAGACGGGAATTAGAAAAATAGTATACCGAGTATTACAAGTGGAAGTGCAAAGAGGGAAGGGAAATCCTGGAAACCCATGAATGATTTTGTGCTAAAAGAGGCCAAGGATTGGGGACAGGAGATACCCAATATCAGAGTGATGAGGGAGAGGGATAGGAAATCATGTCAAGGTTTGGGGTTCAAGAATTTGCATTACCAAATGCAAAAGGAATTGAGGGAAAAGAAAACCCAAAATCTTGTCGTGGTGGGCAAGGTTCACGAATCTAGGATACCTTATGCAAGTTGGATAGGGGGATGAAGAAATCCAAATTCTATGAGAAACTTCAAAAGTAAAGCAAGAATCAAAGTTTTCATATACTTGATACCATCAAAACAAGAGGGAGGCAGAGGAAACATGATACCAAGTACCATTTTTGAAGTGAAGGATGAAAAGGCTTGAGTGTCCACAAACAACCATCCAAAGGAAGCAAGGATCAAGGCTATGGAATACCCAATACCACCCCACCGAAGGAGATGAAACTTGAAAGCTTGTCGAGATTCAAGGATTCACAATATGAACTTCCCTAAGGTAAAGATGTAGAGGAAAGTCCATAAACCATAGCCTAGCAAAGATCAAGACTTGATGAAAACAAATCCTCATGGACTAGAGCATGGAGGGAAAGAGAAATATAAAAGCCCACAAGAACGAGGGGTTGAGAAAGTAGGAATCAAAATGCACACCTACCAAAGGAATGAATTTTAAAGAAGCATAAGCCAACTGTAAGGAAGTCAAGGTAGCAGAACAACTTCCTACACTAACCTTGAGAGGAGGGTAATGCAAAACTTTTCAGATCTTTACAATAGTTAGAAAAAACTAAACATAAATAAACATAAATATCATGCATACCACGACTCAATGACTTACATGGGGAAAACCCCCTCGAGAGAAAAACCCCACACTCCAGAAGTCACCCAATTTATTATTCAAAAATTACAAAGATTACAATATACTTGCAAAGCAAGCTTCTTAGAAGAGTATCACCAACCAGAGATTTGGAGACAACACAACATCTATCAAACTCTCAAAATCCATCACAATGCATAGTCGTAATACAATGCCCTCATAAAATAGGGTTGCCTTCTAGGACAAGACAAGCCAACAAAATATCTATTGTCAAATCTGAGACCTAATGATGAACAATTCAGATTTACAATAATAAAATATACATAAAATGTGGCTTTTGGGGGCATTGTGCGTGAACCCTCGACAGGGTGCGTAGCCCCTAGACCTTGCAATGGAGTACCCCCATTGCAACCCCCTACGCTCAATATATTAACCTATTATAATTGCAAGGTTGAGACACCATTCTTCCTAACACCAAGGAGGGAAAAGTCTGAAACTCCAAAGAACAAGACAATGTAGGAGTTCTAGGAGCAAAGGCAAGTCATGCAAGAGAATTTCGAGACCTGAACTTTAGGCTTACTACTTATGCAATATAAAGTTAACTAGATATCTAAAGGCCCAAGACAAAAAAAACACAAACAAAGCAAGAGTCGAGGATGCAAGGATTCAAGGAAATGAAGGAACGGCATCTCAAGAAGGGGAATCCCAAAAGCCACAAGATGGGGAAAATCAAAGACTTGGAGGAAAGAGGACCCTACCATAGCAAGAGAAAACCCAAAACTCCAACGAGTAATGAGAAGCAAATGTTCAAGGAATAGGGAACAAAGAGAAATGGTAATAAAGGGAAAACCTGAAGAAAAAAAAGAGAAATGGTACTAAAGGGAAAACCTGAAAACCTACCCAAGGCTAGAAATTTGATTTGAACACTCTCATACTAAAAAAATTGGGAATTCTAAGGCACATGACCAAAGTATGAGGGAATGCAACGCACAATACCAAGCATAAATTTGACCAAGGGGGCCCATTGAAAGAATTTTCTAATCAATTATTAATGATGAGCAAAGTAAGACCAAGACAACAAAGAGGACAAAAGACTTAGAAGAGTTTACATTTTGAGGCAAGTGCCAATGTTGGCTCTAGTTGGGGATGTTGGCGTTTCAATTAGCACCTTTGGAGTGCTTATTGGAAACAGACAGCTATGCACAGTGCGTTATGATTGCTCTTCAAATTATGGAGGGGAAGCTCCCTCTTGTTTGCCGATGTTTGCGTAAAAGTAAAAAAAACTTAAGCGTTCCTATCTTTTTTACTCAACAATCAGGACACAAGGGTGCATAAACACAATGCGTTGCAGCTAAGGTTTTCTCTGGTTTCTGCACATCTTAACTACAACTAAACTAGCTTTTAATCTATCCTATCTCCTCAAGGTAAACAGAGCATGAGGGCATAGGAGGGGGAATGGATTGGTTGGATCACTTGGTCCGACCGTCTTTCAGAATGCGTCTGAGGCTCTAAACTCTCAGATTTATGCTAGAATAAGGCTTTATGCAAGTAATCACTCTTACGGTAAGATGAATCTCAAACGTGCCAAGGAGGAGGAACCCCTGTTCGAGGTATAGGCTGGGATACAACTCACTAGAAACAACAAAGGACAATGATTTGACTAACAAGATTCTTGAGGTGACGACACCTATCCAAAGTGTAGGCTGAAAAGCAGATCATTACACAACATCAAATGACAATCATTAATAACAAAATACCCAAGGAGGTGACGGCTCCTGTCCAAGGGGGAGATTGAAACAATAGATTGTAAGAACAAGAAGTTGAAAGAACTCGAATCTTTAGATCAAATTGCATGTGCCTTTTGATTTCTTTCTTCAAACTTTCTCAACGAATTACAAAGGTTTGGGACAGCAAAGGTATGAAATCATACACAATTGCTTATCAAACCAAACAACTCTCATCCAAGAGTGAACAAATATGCACTTGCAAACTTGTTGGCAACAATGCCACAACAATTTTGCGTAGTAAATAAAGGTTACAAAGTAATGAGCAAAGGCTCTTATTTAAAGAAGCTCAAAGGAGTAGGCAACCCTAAAATCTCCTTGAGTAACAATTAGTTCTTGCCAATCTGCAAGATTTATTCCAATGTCTAAAAGTAGCTAAGCAAGCAGTTAACTAGAAATCTACTTCAATTAACTAAAACTAAACTAAAAGTGAACTTCAATTACAAAATGTGCCTCCAAAATAGAGATTCACAATTAGTGGAGATCTGAGATAGGCATCCATAATTGGTGGAATTTGACATGCATGATCAATGGGACAGTGAGTTAACTTGGAATGAGGCATCAAGTTAACTCCTGTTGCCATTAATGCTATTTTGAAGGGTAGGACGTCCTAAGTAGGTGTTTGACACCTCATCACCTCTAGTCAACAGTTCCTCTAGTCAGTCATTGACTTTTTCTACCTCTCGCAATCTGCTTTTGATATTTGATCTTCTTTGCAGTTGCGTCATCCAGCCTTGTTGACATGGAATGTGGAAGGTAGTGTGGTAGTAACCGGTGGCAGCTCCATGTTTGGAATTACTACCTTCCGCGTTTGGTTATCCATTGAAGGGTGATGTCATTTACGCCTTCCAAGGCGTCCAACTTGACTATGGGCTTCACTTGATGCATGTCCATGTCGAGTGTTTTCAGAAAGTCGTGAAGTAGGACCATTTTGGTCTTGATTTCAACTTGAGAGTACTGTATTCTGAAAAACTTGACTGTTGACTGTAAACACGGATATGTTCAAACAACTTCTAAAAACCCCTAAAAATAGCCACCCGCCGAGAAGTATTTTTTTGGAAAAAATCTGACACATGGGTTTTGTTTGTGCTTCAATGCTGATCAAATTGTAATGTCCTCTTTTTAGTTTGTTCCTGTTTGTTGAGGAGTTAGCCTATTATTTAACCTTCGTAGGCTAACAGTTATGGATAGAGGGTCCTTTGTGGCAGTTACCCGGTGATTTGAGACATTACTCCTCAGCTGGATTTAGGTTTTGGCCTTTGCACAAGTTATTTGATTCAGTTTTGGCAAACTTACTATTTTTAGTAAGTCATCTTTCAAACATTGCTATTTTTAGTAGGGGACCTGATCACAAGGTGATTGGCAATTTTGACCTCCAGTTCAAACGGCTTGTCAAAGTAATGAGTATTCGAAGAGATATTAATATTTTAATGGACATTAATGATAATTAATTATTAAAGTTAAATTATAAAGTTATAAAATAACTTTACAATAAAGTGGGGCCATTTGAGGATTATGAGTAATTAATACTCATTTTAAAAAAGGACGCCAATAATTAATGTTATTTTCCTAAGTTGAAGAAGTTAATAATAAAATAACATTTATATGTTATTTGGTTGCTTTTTGGGGGTCGAACTTCTAAGAGAAATATTAAAATTTATAGTAAATGGCCAAACATCTAGAAAAATTCATTCTGATGATCATTCGACTTTGTCTAAAAATCTTGAAAGCTTGGAGTTTGTGAGAAACAAGGGTTTCTGTTGGTTTCATCATTTTTCAAGCTGTGGAGAACGGAAACTCTTCATAGACCAGCATTTTGAAGTTGTGAGAGATCAGCTAAAGTTTGCTAAGAGTTGGCTTCATTACGGAGGTCAAATTTGTGCTTAAGTTGGAACAAACTATCAAGGGTTTGAATCGACTTCATTAAGGAAGGGCATAAAATATTCAGGGGCTGTCATTGTTAATTCCTAGCTACTCTCTACAGGTCGTACCAGCTGCATTAATTGCTGTTTGACAGGCCGTATAGTACCAGCAAGCAAGGCGTGGGTTTCAAGGAGCTGAAACACCTTTCATTGTGAGCATCTTTCTTCACCAAAGTGGGCGGCTAGGGTTTCTGAGGCATCTGCAAGCATTTTGAAAGGGAGAAATGAATATCCAAGGCTGGCCATACCAATGAGGCTTTTCCCAGGCGACTGCAAGAATAAATTCAAGATTTGTATAAAAGCTTCTATGTTGCAATTTCAGGTATGAATTGATGTTAAAAATAATTTGTAAACATTCTATTATCTAAATAAAGCCTTTGCAACCCTTCATTAGAATAGTTGATTAGTTGTTTTGCAATTCTTTCAATTTACTTTCGCATGGCACTCTTTATTCATAAAATTCATAAAAAACATATATGATCAAAAATACAAAGAAACCACAAACCCATCAAACAAAACAAAAACTTCATTATTCAATATAATTTGGGGTTGAGAGACACCAGGTCTCTTACAATGGTATCAGAGCACAGTTATCCTGCCATCCTGTGCTTATCAGATGTTATTTCATGAGTAGAGATATCATTTTTTACACTAAGGGTAGAGGAACAAGGAAAGGAGATTGGACAAGTCCACCGGTTTCGGAAGGAGATACAGTTTCTGGGATTCTGGATATACACAAATCTAATTCTGGTAGTAGTGCGGACAATGTCACAACACTTATGGCAGATAGAGAGGTTTCTAGGGAGACACCTAGGGATTCAGGAAAACAACATGCTAGAACAAAGAGTCCTGAGACGAAGTTCAGGAGAAGACATGACAACATGATGGATATGATGTCTCGGCTGATGGGCATGATGAGGCAATATGTCCCACCACAGCAACATGTCTTTCAGATAGGGAAATCTAGTCGAACTACTAAAGTAGATCAACCATAGGTGCCAATTCAATAGCAATCATCCTTCAGCATTCTTGAGCGTAGGCCTGGACAGCCTACTTTTATTACCAGGGAGGTCCCTCCAGTTCAGCAGGCAGAGCAGCAAGTCCCTCAACCAGAGCTTCAGACACCATAGGGTATGTCAGTGGCAGATGTGACCAGACACTTTGCTGAGCATTCGACATTGGCTCCTAAGATCAGGCAAGCCTTGTCTTTTTATGAGTTTATGGATGTGCATAGACCCAAGGGTAGAGGTAGATTTGAGTGCAGAGCTCCCCAGCAGTAGCCACCAACACCACAGGTGAATAGAGACCTTCAGCATGCAGTCAGCAAGATTATCTTGCCTTATTTTGATGGCTTGGATAAGAGTTCAGCGAGGTCTTGGGTTCAAAAATTAGATAATTACCTATCCTTGAGACCCATGCAAGAGGACGAGGCCATTAAGTTTGCTAGCCTGCATCTTGATGGTTTGGCGCATGACTGGTGGCATCACAACATGTATACACTGGGTCATCACATGGTTACCACCTATTGGGAGTTCACCAACAGGCTCATAGAGCGTTTTGACAAAAAGGATCCAAAACTCTACTTCAGAGAGCTAGCTCAACTAAGGCAGTTAGGCAGTCTAGATACCTATATTAGTGAATTCCAGAAGATATCAATTATGGTGATAGGCATATCCGAGAGGAGACTTGTCATTTTGTTTATTGAGGGATTGTATGAGCCTATGAGAGGTTGGGTCAAAGCATTTGATCCCCCTACTCTACAGGAGGCTATGCAAAAGACAAGGAGTATGGAGCTTGCTACTCCGAAAAAACAATTTCAGCCAAAAACAAACACCTTGCCTATTGAAGAGAGTCATACACCAGTTGCAGAGCCAAAGAAAAAGACAACAGCAAAAATTGATGATGCAACTCGTGATGAATTGAGAAAGAAACAGCTATGTTATTGGTGCAAGGAACCCTACAGTAAGGAGCATGATTGTCCTTTGAGGCCAAAGGGCAAAGCTAACCGCACAATGTGGGTTTATTATGAGAATGATGAGTCTAAAGTTTCAGACCAGCAGGCTGTTTCAAAGCATAATGAGGCTGGAAATGCCTCTATGGAGTTTGGGCCCGATGCCAATCTATCCCCGTTGGTATTATCTGCTAGTGCACGGGATGATTCATTCAGGTTCAAGGGATTAGTGGATGGACAGTGATGTATTGCTATGCGTGACACCGGAGCCACACACAATTTTATTGATGAGAGTTTTGTCAGCAGATGCAAACTTTGGACGAAAGACTTCATTGGGTTCAAAGTTCGGGTGGCGGATGGATATACCCTCACTTGTACTTGACGAATTTGTAATCTCACCCTCATGCTAAATGATTATGAATTGCAGGCGGATTTTTATGTGGTCAACATGGGTGGAATGGATTTAGTGTTGGGTATGAGATGGCTTCAGGACATTGGTGTGTTCACCCTCAACGTGCCTAAAATGGAGATGAGATTTGAGTTTCAGGGCAGGAGATATGTGTTGAGGGGGATTACAGATGGGAGCCTACGTTCTATCTCTCTCGTTAGTGGGAAGAGAGAGGGTAGAGGAGGATTTTGTGCAGATTGGGCATGGTTTTGCTCAGTATCCTTGGGGTTCAGAGGTAGCCGATTGGGATCAACCTAGAGGTTTGGTTCAATTTGTGACCAATCCCTTGTTCGAGGCGGATGTTACATCAACATATGACAATCCGCTCTTTGAGTTTGATGTCGATCACTCTCCTGACCCTAGTCTTGAGTTGAGTGTCGATAGTGTTTGGGGTCCTACTTGTGCACTGGGGTTTCAAACTCAGCTCATGGAGGTGTTTCACAGTGTGTACATGGTGCAGAGTGCATACAGTTTCATTTTTGACCCACATGTACACAATTTGTTTCAGATGCACAGTTTTGGTATGCGCGTGCTAGATATGTTGGATGACAGTATATCTCATGTAGTTTTAGGGAGTAAGTGTTGCTTGCAGTTTGACTTGCTTCCTTATGAGTTTCTTGCTCCTATGACAGACAACGCTAAGGTTGATAGGGGATGGCATGCTATTTCAACTAATTAGTTGCGGGAGTTGCAGGAGATAGTTGTGGCTAGCAGGGACAATACCCGGCACTACCCTTGGGATCCAAGCGGTGTGGTGGGTTTTTTGTTGCGGAGATTGCTTGGGGACAAGCAATTTCAGGGAGGGCGAACTGTAATGTCCTCTTTTTAGCTTGTTCCTGTTTGTTGAGGAGTTAGCCTATTATTTGACCTTCGTAGGCTGACAGTTATGGATAGAGGGTCCTTTGTGGCAATTACCCGGTGATTTGAGACATTACTCCTCAGCTGGATTCAAGTTTTGGCCTTTGCACAAGTTATTTGATTCAGTTTTGGCAAACTTACTATTTTTAGTAAGTCATCTTTCAAACATTGCTATTTTTAGCAGGGGACCTAATCACAAGGTGATTGGCAATTTTGACATCCAGTTTAGACGGCTTGTCAAAGTAATGAGTATTCGAAGAGATATTAATATTTTAATGGACATTAATGATAATTAATTATTAAAGTTATAATTATTAGAGTTAAATTATAAAGTTATAAAATAACTTTATAATAAAGTGGGGCAATTTGAGGATTATGAGTACTTAATACTCATTTTAAAAAAGGACGCCAATAATTAATGTTATTTTCCTAAGTTGAAGAAGTTAATATTAAAATAACATTTATATGTTATTTGGTTCCTTTTTGGGGGTCGAACTTCTAAGAGAAATATTAAAATTTATATTAAATGGCCAAACATCTAGAAAGTTCGATTTTCTTCATGAGGAGTTATAAAAGCTTTCAAAGGGCAAAAAGAATTAATTTTGATGATCATTCAACTTTGTCTAAAAATCTTGAAAGCTCGGACTTTGTGAGAAACAAGGGTTTCTTCTGATTTCATCATTTTTCAGGCTGTGGAGAACAAAAACTCTTCATAGACCAGCATTCTGAAGTTGTGAGAGATCAGCTAAAGTTTGCTAAGAGTTGGCTTCATTACGGAGGTCAAATTTGTGCTTAAGTTGGAACAAACTATCAAGGGTTTGAATCGACTTCATTAAGGAAGGGCATAAAATATTAAGGGGCTGTCATTGTTAATTCCCAGCAACTTTCTACAGGCCGTACCAGCTGCATTAATTGTTGTTTGACAAGCCATACTGTACCAGCAAGCAAGGCGTGGGTTTCAAGGAGCTGAAACGCCTTTCTTTGTGAGCATCTTTCTTCACCAAAGTGGGCGGCTAGGGTTTTAAGGCATCTACAAGCATTTGGAAAGGGAGAAATAAATATCCAAGGCTGGCCGTACCAATAAGGCATTTCCCAGGCGGCTGCAAGAATAAATTCCAGGTTTGTATAAAGGCTTCTATGTTGCAATTTCGGGTATGCATTGATGTTAAAAATAATTTGTAAACATTCTATTATCTAAATAAAGCCTTTGCAGCCTTTCATTAGAATAGTTGATCAGTTATTTTGCAATTCTTTCAATTTACTTTCGCCTAGCACTCTTTATTCATAAAATTCATAAAAAGCATATATGATCAAAAATACAAAGAAACCACAAACCCATCAAACAAAACAAAAAATTCATTATTCAGTATATTTTGGGGTTGAGAGACACCAGGTCTCTTACACAAACCCAATTCATTTAACTTTGAAATTCGTGACTTTTTTCGGAAATCCCTAAAAATAGGGGCAGCAAGGTTATTATTTCTAGAAAAATTCAACAAGTGGGTTTTGTTGAAAAAGTTGTGTTGATCATACCCAGTTGGTTAGATTTGTGATTATTTGATGTTTTCTTGGACATGCAAGAAGATCTAAGACAAGAATAGAGGAAATAGACAACAAGAAGAATGGAAGTTATCAACTGCCTTTCTGGATCTTCAAGCAAATCATGCCTCTAGATGCAACCTCTAATAAATTGTCCCTCTATGCAACTGATCTTCAAAAATATGAAGAACAATGAAACCCCTCGTTGGATCTTCAAAAAGACATTGGAGAGGAAAAATGCTTGTTCTTGAGCTTCAACCTACAAAGAGCAACAATGAATAATGATGTCCAAACTTGATATATAGTGATTGATGTTGAAGCAATCAAGTTTGGATGCCAACTCATGATGGAGGAGACTTTCTGCCTGATCTGGAATTCACAACATTGATTTCCACCCATTTAGGGACATTTTAGACACATAGAAAGGCTTCAAAATATCTTAACTTCAGTCAAGTGAGCTTTTCTTTGACTTTAGGCATCCCTTTGAAGAGTTGAACACTTTTTCATTGTTTTTCTATGGTGAAATGGCTCCATTCAATCCTTGATTTTGATTGCTCCGATGATCTTGAGGTGTTGCTAATAGATCCATTGTTGAGATGGAAAAACTCTGATGAAGTGTGCTTGGGAGCTGCAAAGCTCAAAATTTGAGTCTAATGCCTCTGATTCTTGGGCACCTTTTCCCAAGAAGGTGCATTTTTCACCAGACTTAGTCAATTTTCTTGAGTGTTCTTCAATTCCTCCAGTTTGACCCTCCTAGCTCTAATCTAAGATCACCGATGACTGATGATTTTGGTGATCTCACTAAAACATGGGATAGATAACCAACTTAGTCCCAGAAAGGATGACTAGCTTCACGAAACTTGAAAGTTGATTTAGGTACTTCAAAAGCATGGGCGCCCTTGGCCTGCAGGGGCACCTTTGACCTTTTGACAAGTTATTTTCATGTTGCAAACTTTTAAGAACTACCCTAGCTTGATCTCTGTCGTCAAGTGCTTGATTTGTGTATTGTCTTCACTGACGGTGTCATTGTTAAGATTGATCAAAACGGAGGAGATCAACCTGGAGGTCACTGAGCTTACAGACTACATCCGATTGCCCAAAAAGTTGGGCGCCTATTTCTAGGAAGATGCATTTTTCTTGACACTTGTTCAATTTTTCTGTGTTCTTCATTTAGCCTTCACCTTTGGTGTTTTCTCCTTGATCTCTACCTATGAATGCTTGATAGGTCCTATGAACGTGCAGCTAGATTGATCGCGAAGCTGAAAGGATGCTAAGCAAATTCCTTGAAGAAAGTAATTGTTGAAACCTTCAGCAAGTGGTTCCAAATGAAGGGTGCCCCTGGCCAACAGGTGCACCCTCCGTTTCACATGCTCGAATGATCAACAGTTGTCGTCGTTTGATGCATCTCATAGACTGGCGAACAGGTTCGTTGCAAAGCTAAGTTGATGCCGAGGAGATCACCTAAAGATAAGTTTGCTCAAAAACTGACATCTGGATAGTCTTATGCTTGGGCGCCCCTGGTCAGTAGGGGCTCTTTTTTCATGTTTTGACTACCATTTTCAATGACTTTTGCTTTCAACACCTTTTGCCTCTACCTTCGATTGGCAACATTTGATGGATCTATTGGATTTGCTTGACGATCCATCATAAAGCTGGCAGAAGTACGAAAGAGATGACTGTCTAGGCAAGACTTGATGACTGCCTTTGACCTCTTGAACTCATGGGCGCCCCTGGTCAGCAAGGGCTCTTTTGACCGTAGCTTCATTTCCTTTAAGATCTTCACCTCTTCACGCTTCGCGTTTACCGTTGTAGCTCGACTGACTTGATCACCATTGTCGACGACATGAACGCGTTCATCGTAGCAGTTGCTTTCACCATGCTGCGTGTACAGGTGCTTGAAAAATTCACCAAGGCATTGACTGCATAGCAACTTTCTGGTAGCAAGGCATGCATCTTCCAGACTTCAAAAAATTTCAACATTTTTCACTTTTGAAAATCCCCTCTGTCACAAAGCATCTTTTCGAGCATTTTCGCCATGGTTTCTTCGTTGAAACTTTCGAGGCTTAGATTTTGCATTATGGCCATTCGCCATTAATGGTTGCAGAGGTCCAGCTTTCTTCCTGAAAAAATAAAAATAGACCCACCAAAGTAAAACAAACTTTTTGGTGATTTTGACTTGACCAATGAGATCATGAAGTCGATTAATCCTATCAAGATAATTTTCAATCATTTCGGGAAGGTCCATTTTCAAGGGTTTTCCTAAAAATAGGGGTTTGAAACCCTAATTTTCAAATTTTTAGAATTTTGCATGCATCTTCCTTGACACAAACCCACAAAAACCTTATGTTTTGTTTGACCTAAAACATACTTTTGACAACATTTTTACATGATCTAGATCATTTTAAGAAAAATGTCTCTTTGAAGCAAAAATTTATTTTGGGTACAACAGGGGACATGTGCCTCTTGCAAGCACAACGAGAATCCAAACACACCTACAAGAAGCAAACCAAAAGGCCAAAAAGAGACAACAAGATTGATACAAGAACAACCATAAAATGGGGCAAAACACAAAATAAAGAAAGATAATGTATACAACGCCATAAGAAAGCCAAAATTCTCAAGAGTAGTGTTTGAGATGATCATGAACTAGTAGCTCCATGAACTCTCCATCCAAACCCTTAAAGAAAAAAGTGTCTTCACCACACTCATCAACAACTTGCACCTAGGGCTTCGCCCACCACCCAAGGCTCCGCCCACCGTCCTATATTCCTTAGTAGCGAAGCGCATGGTCAGTGGGGTCCGGCAGACCCCACCACCCAAGGAACCAACCTCACCGACCGAGGCTCCTAGCCACCCTAGGGCATATAGGACGATGGGGTTGGAATATAGGGCGGTTAGAAGCTAGGGCAGTGGGCAAAGCCCTAGTCGGTGGGTCCACCGCTACAAGTGGGGGGGGAAGGGCAAAGCCCGCCGACCTATTCGCCTTGGTTAATTATAGTTCTAGGAATTTTAGTTTGTTCCCTCTCTAATAGTTCTAGAGTGCAGTCCCCTCCGACACTATAGTTGGTGGGGGAAGGTCCAACCCATGCAGCTTCCAATTTTCCATGTTTTCCCTTACCTTTGGACCTTGCTTTCCACATGAGGACGATTTCCCCTACTCAAAAATCTCTTCAAACTGCTCTCTTATCAAAGAAACACTTCATCTTTTGTTGCTACAACAAATTTCTTTCATGTGCTGCCCCTCTAGTTTCTTTAAGCTCAATGAGATCATAGATTCTATGAGAGATGGCATCATCTTCTTATTCATACAAGAATGCACTCTCCATGGTTATGCAATATTCTCTAGTGTCGGATCCCCCATCAAACCATGGTTTAGCTATGAAAAATTGGAAGCATGTTTGCTTAGGTGTAGGTTATAAATCAAAATCCACTGCTATATAACTTTGGTGCTTCTAAACAATTTTGTCAATGTTTTCTTCTTTTTAGGTGTTAGCACTAGTTTGCACATTATGGTCATCTTAGTTGGTACATAGACCACATAACTAGTGATGCAACTAGGTGCATTGCACATGCTAGCAAAAGCGTATCCCATTAGTTCATAGTCTCTAGCTAACCACTTTCCCATTACCACTTCTAAGTCTACTTGATATGATCCTTTGTAGTTCAAAATACCTTCCTCATTTGCCTCAATTTTGTCTTAGCTTCCTTATGTGATCCTATATAGATCTTTCAAGTCTTGTTCCTCAATGTGGATTGATTTCACATACATTGAACCTTGTGCTAGATTCAAATGGCTAATGGCATGCTTCTCATCATTCTCAAAGTTCATTATGTATTGTTTAAAATGTACATTTGTGTTGGCCTGGAAGTAGAAAGGGCAACCTAACAATACTATGTTTCACTTTGCCTTAACCATGTCCTTATTTTGAAGTCAAGTAGCAATGTCACCCCTTGTATGTTGATATCCACATCCTTCAACAAACCCTATGGGCACTCACATGTGATGTTAGCCATGTACAAGATAAGTGGAGATGATAGAGGTGTAGGTTGACCCATGGCCACCCATGCATCTCATGTGAGATAATTAACCTCAAAACCCATATCAATAACATTGTGCAGCAAGAACCCATTCATTTCCAAAGTCAACAATAGATCAATGTCATACCTAAGTTCCAGTTCATGCACAACTTTCCTAGGTTTCAGGTTTGGTATGGATGATGGTTTCATGCTACTAGAAATGGCCAATTTTTCCAAAATTTACTTCAATCAAAGTACTATGCCACCCTAGTACAAGAAGCATAGGATATCATGGCTAGTCTTGCTCTCTTCTCTCTTTGGACTTCATTTAGTTGCAACCTCCTCTTTGGCTTCATTAAACAAGTGCACAATATCATGAAATAAATTGCACCATTCAACCAAATCAATGGGTTTTCCTTGCTCCTCCATTTGAAACACTGTCATTCAAGGACCCTTTCTTGCATGCAGCCCTTGTGATGAGCTTGGTTATGCATGTAGGCTTCATTTTGTGTTGGAACAAGGACAGGCTTGTATGGTTTTGCAAGATGTTCTACCTTTTGATTTCATGCAAGGATCATTTACGTAGCCTTTTTGTGTGACTCAAAATTTTGCATCACAAAATCTACAAGTCAAAAACCTTGTACACTTGTGTGAGGCATGGCTATTCTTTGCACACTTATAACAAGAGAATCCTTTCCCACGATTATTATTTCACCCCCCCTCGGCAACCTTGTCAGTTCCTCACCCTTGCCACCTTGCAACATTCTTATTGTTGGGTCGCATATTGTCGATGAGGTGCTTATTGGAGTGATGCATAACACAGCTAGGGCACATATTATGGCTTTGTGGTAACTTTACACACTTGCATTCATGACTTTCTTTTTCCTAGCTTCACCCAAACTTTGTACTACTAATAAGTACTAGTGTCATAAGTAGGGCTTTCACAAACTTCACACCAATGGTTGACAACAATGCCTTCCACTGTCTAGAACAAAACACACGATGAAGTCTTATGAGGTTCATGGCATTGCACAATATGGAATGCATGGAGAGAATTGAATAGTACGGACTACCTAAGCTCTCACCATCAAACAATCATTGGTCGTATGCCCCTCTAAATGACACACTAAGCACCACCCATTACATTTGGTATCTTATGCCTCTACCAATTGTTCCATACACATGGCCATCAAACCTATTTTTTCTTCTATTTCTCCTCCTACCCATAATGCAACCTCTAATGCTTCCTTCTAGGTCATAAAGGTCCTTTGTACCAATTCACATTATATGTGTGTAGTCAAACCTCCAATAAACAACTCTCACTAAAAAGAGGCATCAATGATATATATAATCTTGGCTACCAGGTCCTTGAATAGCTAATCATACCTTCAAATTAATTCCCCTAGTCGTTGTTTCAAATCTTTTGGCATGGCCACATTGGCACATTCAACTCTTATAGAAACATTTTCATGACCTTATCCAAATTGATTTTTGTGCCATCTAGGTCATACTTGGTGTACGAATCTTGCACACGTCCTCCTAAAGTGGAGGCAAACAAGTTGATCTTGCATGTAGCATTGGTCACATTTCTTTCTCACCAGGCTATCACAAGCCTTTTAATGATGAGGGGCACCTTCCTCCCCAATCAAAGTCTTTATTGTAGTTAACATTGAATCCATAACTACCGTATGAGACATGGTATGTCTATATCAAGTACCAGTTTTTTAATCAAAGGGTGCAATAGTAACGCTACAAATTATGGTGATTCAAAGCTAATTCTATTAAACTCTAGGTAAAGGAAATGCTTGTCTAATAAATCAAAAATTGTTTTGTTTCCTGCTTTAACCTATTCTCTCCAAAACAAATAGTGTCCTAATTGTCACCAAAATAAGTAAATTATAGCAAATCTGCACTAGATAGTAATATCAAGGTTATGGCCAGCTCATCCCCCTTTGAATACATATAACTTGTAGTGTCCAACTGTAAAAGTGTAGGTGGTAATCCCTAAACTACTTTTACCGCATCATCCTCTCTTTGCACCTACCTTTGCATACATGCCCATGATCTCCTCTATCAATGCTTCATTCTCTTTGTTGCCTTCTTTGAGTGCACTATATGATGTCCCCTTGGGGTTTCAAAACTGAATTTTTTCTTTTTGTTTGAATTCTGATTTTATTTTGTTTTAGTGCCAGAAATGGTGCCGAAAATTGAAGAAATTGCAATAACACAATAACGGAAAGGAAATTGCATAAAAGAACGAAAACCCAGTAATCATTATTTATTTGAAACACAATCAAAACATACCCATTTGATGGAAGTGAAATTTACAGGTCTAATTTTCTTTGACCAGTAAGCTGGTTGGTCAACCCCTTGGACACCATGCTTCAATCTGCTCATTTTTCATCTTGATTTTGATGCAGATCTGCTGAATGTTGTTAGATGCCTCCAAACAAGGAATTTGCAGCCTTCAAATCAGATCAGTTTGCTTCCACAACCCCACATCCCTCCTTGGCTGTACGGCTTGCCTCTTTTTGCTCACATATGCCACATATGCATGGAGATTTTTGCTGTTTAAACCCCAAGTACCAAACTGAAACTGTATGGACTGATAATGGAGATAAATCTGATCAAGTACGGCCTGTTCTAAGGGTTTCTCCGATGCCAGTCAAGAGTGCAAAGAAAAAACTACTTCCACATGCCAGATCTGCAATTAGTTAACTGCTAAAGAAACCTCAAAATGCTGATTAAAAACTTCTTCTAAAATCTGTGAGATGCTTTGATAATGCCCTCCGATTGAGAACATTCAATTTAGAGTCCTAGGACGGTTTTTCACGTTTGTAGATCCTGTCCTAATCGAGGGTTTTCATCCTCTAATCAGCTTGAAACTTCATACCTGCAAACTTGTTGCTCAGCCATTGTTTTGTAAATGATAACTTGGATAAAGAAAATGTTCTTTTCTCTCTTTATGCCTTCTCCACATCCCACACCCAAGTTAGGGTTTTGCTCATTTAATAATAAAATATTAATATTGCACTCCCACAAAATCCCACACCAACTTTGGCTTTGCACAATAATTTAATATTTTAACTTGTCTTGAAAAGCGCCCCCTTCACTTAAATATTAATAAAGTGACTTAAAATGTATCCTTTCAATAAAGTCACGTTATTACTTTATTAATGGCCAAGTTATAAAGTACTTTATCAAAGTAACTTTATAACATTAAATTAATAAGTCACTTAAATAAAAGAATATCATTAAAGTAGCGTGACTTAATAATTCAATAACTCCTGGCAAATTCTAGCAATAATCTCCCGAGAGTGTCCTATCACCATTACCAACTACAGGTGTGTCGTCACTGAACCTGATATTACTTACTATAGATAGCAAGTATTAATGGTGAACTCCTAGAATGCTTTTGAACGGCCAACCGAATGCTAGATCACAAAGCAAAATAAGCCGGAATGAAACATCACGCCTACTGAAGAGCCCAAATCTCTCCAATGGGTCCCCGAAATGTCTCGCTAGCCTACGGGAATCGTAGTCATAGGCTAACCCAAATCCCCAAACCATTGGCTAGAAAAGAGACATTACACACTATGCCTTCATGGATTGCTCCTATTGCAAGGTCACAAGCAGTTTCCTTTTTTTCATTCCACTGTTTGCACTCTAATCAACATGCACTCAAACTATTACCTTTCATACTTCCATCTATTGTATCTAGGTTAAAAGGTGATCACACACTCAATCATGCATCCTTTCGTGCAAGGAGTGACTACTCCATAGCGAGGGATTTGACATGCTTCTCATTGAGCAACATCTTCACCCACCAAACTAGTGTAAGAAACTTTTGCAAGGCTTCATCAACCAAGTTATATGTTAAAAGTAAAGCACCAAACTACAACCTACGCTCCCCCAAGTACCTGGGATGGGGATGGCAGGGGATGGCGAGATGTGTTTCTGGTATGGAGATACTTTTTGGTCATTTTTTTGGGGATGACAAGGGATAGCTATTGAAAAATAGGGAAATTTTTATTAATATAAAGAAATTTCAAATATTCATATCATAACATTGATAAAAAAATTCATCAAACATTATAGAAGCTTAATACATAACATTAGACTTGAATTCAAATTTCACATGAAAATTGATAAACAAATTAACAAAATTTAAATGCTTTCACTATCAATGTGCATACATATTATTATATAAGTACAACAAAATGCCTAAAGGCTGCAAGTTTCAACAATAAAATGACAAAAACATAAAATTATATAGCTGTCCCTAATTAGCAAATGCATTTGATAGGTCTATATCAAAATTGGAGCTCGAGTCTAAGTCACTGCCAATATAAGGGGCTGCTTGAAGCAATGGAACCGCAACCAATCCCTCTTATGTCTCCTCATCAATCTGTATAGCATCTTCGAGATCAACATACCAATGTAAGGCTAGAGTTTGATGATTCTAAGGGATCTATCAATCTTGTAGTAGCAAGGCACTATGTACGACAACCAACTTCTCCGATCATCTAGAGGTAAGGTTGTTCCTCTTGACTGACTAGATGAAGCTATATGTGGAACAATTCCTCTTTGGAGCTGAGGAACTGGCAACCTGTGAAAGAAGACGAATGGCAAGTACCCTCAACTCTGGTGCATCCTTGGCATGCCATGTCTACCATCCAATAGGGTCAATTTAAGCTAATGTAACTCTATCCATCCTCGCCCCAAGTTTGTTGAAGGTTGGACCATGAAGATTGATAAATGCATGTCACTGTGTGTGAAGTAAAGCAAATTCCTCTTCAACATACATTTTTCGAAAGGCCTTCATGATCCCTTCTTTCACCTCTTCATCATGAGATAGAGTCACTCTTCTAGGCTTAGCTACATACCATTTGGTATTTAGAGCATAGGCTGCCATATAAAGCGAAGTGTTCATAGTGTTCCACCACCACATCACAATGGGCCTAAGATGCTCCTCATAAAAGCTCAAAGTAGGGTCCTTGCTTGCTTAATTTACCCAAGCATGCTATCAAAGGTCTCATAAATCTCTCCAAGGCTAGGAGAGTAAGTATCGGCATATCTTATTATTTGCACAATAGACTCAATGAGGGAGAAAACATACTTGCAAGTGCAAACAAGTTACAAGAATTAAAATAATAAAATGCTAAAAAGGAATGATAATATTTTACAAGTTAGAAAAATAAATAAATTAACATTTTTAAAATTAAAAAATAAAACCAGCAATTTTCTTACCTCATTGTGGACCACTGATCCACCAATCATCATCAAGGATTTTTTGTTTCACATTTCTTCCTTCGGGTGTGCTTACCTCTACCCATCTACCCCACTTTGAATTAACCACCATTAATTGTAAACCCTCCTGGACCTCAAGAATCCTCTCTAACAAAATGAAGTAGCTGGCATATCTAGTATCCACCGGCTTAAGGAATTTCTTCATCGAAAAAGTCTTGAACAAAGCAAGTGAAGTGTGATGATTGCAAATGAACATTTGCATATCTCTAGTGTCTAACACCATTGTCTTCACCCAATCTATCTTCCCAATGTCTTTCAAGGTATTGTTCAATGCATGAACACAACATGAGGTCCAAAAAATGTGTTTGTAAGCATCCTCCACTATCAAGTTAGCTAACTTACACACACGGGTTGAATTAGTCACTACCTATACAACATTAGAGGCTCCAACCTCTTCTATGATATCTTTCAAAATTTGAACAATCAAAAGCTCTAAGAAAATAAGAGCCAGTTGAGCTTGTGACAATAATATTGATGAATGGCCGATGTTTGATATTGGTCCACCCATTCTTAATGATGGAGCATCCATCCCTTATCCAAGTTTGTCTCATCTCTTCCATCAACACACTCACCTTGGAATATTCTTTATCAAGGAGGGTGGTGTGTAGTTTATCTTCTCTAGATGGGACAAATGAGGGACCAACAGCTATCACATCTTTGAACATTTGTTGGAAATATGGTAAACATGCCACATGAAATGGTATGGCATGAGCATAAAAACACTTATGCAATAGAAAAATCAGCCACATCTTGTGACTATAAATTAAACATATCTACAACACTAGTAGTTCTCTTCATTCCCTTGGTAATTCTCTCTCTCTTGAATTCCAACATCCAAGGATCTTGTATGCAATGACACACTAGGCTGCAAACTCTCCAATAGAATTCATTTCTTTCTTGCCTCCCCCTCCCTATGCAATCTAGTTGCCTCAATCTTCTCAAATGGAATTAATTTTTTGAAATCTTTCACCCCTTAACCACCTATCCACAAAAGATGACAATAAACTCTCATACATCTGCCCCTATATTCTTTTTTGCATCAATGGCATAGCCATACTCTACTCCCCCCTGAACTTTTTTCTTATTGTTGTCAATTTGTGATGAAAATTGTAAGAGAGGTTTCTTGGGGTTAAATGGGCCTTTTGCATAGGTTTTGAGAAATTCAAAAGAACATTCAAATGGGTTTGTACTTATAAGCCTTGCTACATTTCCACTCCTTGAAGAACCCCCAATGGCTGCCATACTTCTATGAGTTCTAGCTCTACCTCTTTCATGCATTTGAACTTCAAAGTCCTCACTATCACTACTCTAACTGTTGCTCATGGTTTTTTTTGGTTAAGAATTTTAGAAAAATAGCTACAAGTTCAAATAAAAGAAAAAATAAAATCAAAATGCCCTCCCTATGTGTTAAAAATTTTGAAAAGAACTTAAGAAATTGCAAAACAAATTGAAAAACCAAATGTAATATGAACTTAGCTCTATTGTAGCAGATTTGTTGTCCTAGTCTCCTCTTTCAACTGTTGTTCTCTCGTCTTTCTCTTGCTGCTCTTCAGCACAAGTTTGCAAATGTTAAAATGGATTACTTTTTTTCTTTTTTCTTGTTTTGAGGGGTGATATAGGTTTAGTTGTTATTTAAAGGAGTGGGGGGATCCTTGTGGACCAGCCTACCCCTTTTTTATTTAAAAATATTTTTTATTTTTTTAACTCAAGTTAAATTTTGTTGGGCTAGCCATTCCTTGACATACCTTGCACTTTCTAGGTCGTTTCTGAAACTTACCCTATGTTTGGCTTGGAAAGGGGATGTGTGGGGGACATTTCCTAGGCACCCCTGCATCCCCAAAACGTCCTCTATAGGAAACAGAGGTACCAAGGTAGGGGATGAGTCCTTGGGGAGCACTGACTACAACGCATAGCTATTTATAGCAATTCTTACAAAACAATTCACACAAGAGTCAAAACTGTATTCAATTGTCATAAGTGCAGAAACTTCTTGGTCATCCACTCTACATGACCTTGGTGCTCTATATTTCTTTGCTTCAACCACACCACAAACCAATTGAATATTAGTTCTCACAATAATTCAGCCTAGAATTCTTAGTACAGATGATCAAAAAGTTCCTCCTAATACCACTATCTGACTTTCTCACCTGCAAGGATCTCTTTTAGAACAAACTTATCCACCTTCTGTGTCCTTTAACAATGGATATCTATGAGTTCAATCTACCAAACCATGCTTAGAGAGCAATGTACAGATCTAAGAGGGTCTTTGTAACAAAACCAAAATGCAGCCATTCTCTACTTGTGTGCCATGACTGATGGTTAAGCACTTAAGATCTCACTTGTACTAGCATATCTCCATCTCATGCAAAGCAAACTAAGTTTTTCACCCTCTGTTTAGCTCCACACAATCCCAGATATAAAAGATCCTAACTTCCCATGTATGAATTGACAAATCACGTAAAAACTAACTACAAGAGTATACATCAATCTTTACATTATCAACAATATATATGGGCTCTTGTCCCTTAACCCCACCTAAACTATGTATAGAATGATGCAAAACTCCAACTATTGTGCATAATTGCTTACAGTTAATTATAAGCCGCATCATCCTAAAATACATTATATCCCTAAATACAATCTATCCATGATTATCCCTATTTATATACATGCATGCACACAAAGCCATGCACTCTCTACCTATAAGGTGCTATTTGTGGTGCTATGAATACAAGTTACAAACAGGTGACAACATACACAAAAGAATACAAGGCCAACTATTCAACATTCATGAAGACAATGAGTTGGCAGAATAACGTCCTTTTATTCACTATGAACAGAGAAAATACATACAAGTTGATTTGCCTAACTAGAATGATTTTTTAAGATGTCTTGGACTCTCTACCACTGACCTTAGAGGCCAAGTACAAGTATATGTACCAATTACAAGATAGGTCATTTATATATCAGCTCATCTTCCAAGTGTGCATGCACTTCTATCCCACTCATTCTTTATTGTCCACTCGTCAATTCAGTGAGAAATCAAATTTGAAGCCTATGATTAAAAAGCTTCAGCCTCCTAATCATCAAGGTTTCCATTGTCCAGCTCTTACGTTTTCAAAAGCATTCAAGCTTTAAACCTAAAAAATAAAACAAAAAATTAGTTCTATCTTCAACACCTGAAGAGAGGAAAGCAGAATTTCATTTTGACAAATTCCTTAACTAACATAATCTACTGCAATCATCCACTGCTGCATGAATCTCATTAACTAATAGGCACTTCAGTTTCTGTTTCTTGTAAGCACTATTAATGGAATTGATTCAAATCAGCATGCGCTAGATGATTTTAAAAAGCAACAAGGAAGAATCTTTGAGAAAAAGACACTATCAGCAAACTATGTGTGCAAAATACAGCTCCTCGATATGGCCAAATTCAGCAAAATGTTAAAATAGTTGCAAACTTTTTAAAATGGCCAACCAAGGAGATTTTGTCATGTTATGCAAATTTTGAACTTCACTGCCTTCCGAATTTGGATTCTTAGTAAAAAGGCACATGTGAAAAAACTGGGAATGTCAAGAGTTGCTTTGAAGTTTTTTAAATAATTCTTTGAGCAAATTAAAGAGAGATTCTTCAAAGAAACTTTGCTTGTTCTAGTCCCATTTCTAAAAGATATTATTTGATTTGTGCAATCATAAAACTCATTTGTTGATGCCTATGAACTCCAGGTGCCTTTGTTGTCTTTCAAGTGCATGGATGAGTGATTTCTGGCATAGATTTTCTCTAACCCATGGATGAAGAGTTAGTTTGCTTACAATTTTATATAGGTGTTACACTATGAGTATAATTGTAAAGTTTTGATTTCTTTTGAATTTATTTGCCGCACTCAAGTAACTCAATTTTTTTGAATAAATTCTGCTGGAAACTTTTTATAGAGTTCTTTTGATGTAAAAAAGTTGATTTTTATTATATTTGTACACCAGAAACTTAAGTTTTAGATATAAAATTTCAACTTCAGCATTTTCTTTCAAGCAATCAATCTTCAACAATTTAAATTTCTGCACTTGAGAATTTAGTTTTCATTTCGTAAAAACTCACTTTGCTATTTTTATATTGTCTTTGCAAATACAGCAACAAGTGCTACTAAAGTGGAGGTAAAAATCCTATTGTTGCCAAGAATTAAAATCCATGTCAACAAGTTTGGCACCAGGAGGAAAGCCAACCAAGTGACCTTTCCAAGTTTCTAGGTTACAAACTAATATTTTTAGCCTATTATTCCACCTCATTGAAAATACAAGCAATAAAAAACAAACAAAAAAATTCCTTTATGACTGACAGATTACAACCAGCAACTAGCAAGCTGGAGAGCTAACACTTTGAACATTCAAATACCTTCACATGACCTACCTATAGTGAAGTTTTCACTACATTAAGATTTTAGATTTTAATAAAATAGTCCCTATGCAGCATGTAAGGCTCGTTATTCTAGTGACCTTCAAATTTAATGTAATACATTCCCTCCCCCACATGAGGAGTGTGCAGCAAGTAATCTAATAAGAAGGATCACTTATATATTAGCATGTCATTTATCTCATCCATCAGATTCCCCTATTGAATCAACAGTTAAGACTGCCTTTCCCCTTTTTGGCAATCCATAAATATAGAGTTTTTGCTCTTCGTAGAGATCTTTGGATTTGATAATCAATATATTGCCTCTGTTTTGTTGCTTAACAGCTCACCTCAGAGAGTGTCCTCTATCTTGCTTAACAGAAATAGGAAGCCCAAATCATGATGACAATGCTGATTTGGATGTAGTGTCTTCTAAGAGGAGACCAAAGTGGTGGGCAAGCACCATTGAAGATGTTAAGGTAAGCGAAATGAACGAGGGTAGATCATCGAGAGGCAAGAGCAAGACAAACACAGTTAACTTTGCTCTCATGGCCAATATTCAAGGAGTGTATGAGCCACAATTGTTTGTTGAGGCAAAAGAAAAACCTAAATGCGAAAAGGCCGTGGAAACCAAAAATAAGTCTTATGAAGAATGAGACTTGGGATTTTTTTGATCTTCCACCAGGAAAGAAACCCATTGGCTGCGAATGGGTGTGCAAGGTCAGGTACAAATCAAATGGTACACTTGACAAGTACAAAGCTAAGTTGGTTACTAAAGGGTTCTCACAGAGAGAGGGCATTGACTATAAGAAGACCTTTGCTCCTACAACAAAAATGAGCACCATCCGATTGGTTCTAGCCATGGCAGCTTAGTTTGGCTGGATGGTCCATCAAATGGACGTACAAAGTGCCTTCCTCAATGGATATTTGGAGGAAGACGTGTACATGACTCGACCATAGGGTTTTCAAGTTGCAAGGAAGGAGCATATTGTATGCAGATTGAAGAAAGCTTTATATGGCCTGAAGCAGGCACCTAGGGCATGGCACATCAAAATCGACAAGGATTTGGTTGAACAAGGATTTCAATGGAGTCCTTCGGATGCCAATCTACAATTCAAAAGCATGGGTACTGATCTCATTCTTCTAATCATATATGTGGATGATATAATTATTATAGGTTGTGAGGCAAGTGCTATTGAACAGATCAAATATGTTATTGGTAAAGCTTTTGACATGATCAATTTAGGCCTACTACATTACTGTCTAGGTGTAGAATTTTGGCAAACCGATGGTAGTATTTTTATCTCTTAGTCCAAATATGCCAAGAGTTTGTTCGAAAAATTCAAAAGCACAAATTGTAAAATTTTGTCAACACCTATGGAGAAAGGACTAAAACTTTCAAACAAAACTGACTCAAAGGTAGTTAATGAGTCAGCATACAAGCAACTAGTGGGCAGCCTTATATATCTTACAACCACTAGACCTAATTTGAGCTATACTATGAGTTTCATTTCCAGATTCATGACAGCACCAAATGTAGACATTGGACTGCAACGAAGAGGGTGTTGAGATTGAAGGGCACCCAATCTACTAGGGCAGGGGAGTGAATCAATAGACCAAATCTATTTAAAATTCTTTAACTTTTGTCATAGTTATCAAAATATATGATTCTTCACAGTAAACCCCACATAAACAAACAAAACATAAAAGCATAAAGCACACAAGAAGACACCAGATATACATGGAAAACCTAAGATCAGGAAAACCACGGTGAGAATAGTTGCTTGGATCTATTACCCAAATCTAGCCTCAAAATGCAGAAATATACAAGTGAATTTTACACAATGAAGTAGGCACCAACCTACCGGAGACAACAATCCCCTATTGTGCTTGTAGGCATCAACGTACTGGAGACACCAATCCCCAAATGAAACAATACAGTAGGTAGAACACCAGTCCTACTAGAATACAATGATAAAGCTTGCGGATCTTCAATACAACACATACATGTGTCAAAGTCACTGCTAACACTCTTCCTCACTAAAAAATGATCTTTTGATACAAGCACACTCTTTTTTCACACCTTCTCTTCAATTTACACCCATCAGATAAACAAGTGTAATTATACCTCACATACATACACTCAAATCACATCACATGCATCTGAACATTTGAAATATATACATGACATTACATTAACACTCTTCAATGTCGGCCAGGGATCCGCAAATAGCCAGGACGACATAAGATGAACCTAAATTCAATTTACATGAACTCGAACTCTCCTTGATAAATGACGCACTATTGTAGGTGATAATCGCACTTGAATATGGAATGAATGAACTTAACTTGATGATGAAGTGAATGGAGTGAACCCATATAAATACAAATCGTGGGAAGAGACACACCTCTTCAAAGTTGGCCACCAAAGATCATGACCCAAAAATGGAATGGTGCGATTATCAAGGAGAGTCGGCCTCAACAAATAATTAATAAACAAATATTAAATGTCTTTTGAAAGATGTGACTCCAAGATGAAATTGCATCTCCTCAAGTCGGCCACAATGGTAATGAATAATCATGTGTAAATGAAGCACCTCTTCATTGGCTATAACATCTCAATTCAAATAGCCGATTAGGCTATGATTTGAATTGTCTTCAAAAACGTGTTGTGCTGGAAGTAGCAGCCCGACACTGCTCAATAACATCAACACTCCCTCTCAACTAGGGAGGATACTTCCAATTGTATAAGACATATCACCTCATCCTGATGCCAACCACAATGGCTACACCCATATGTGGAAAAGGAAAGATATCACCTCATCGTGATATCAACCATCATGGCTACACCCATGTATGGTATGTACAAGTGCTCATCACTCAACGTGATGTCACCTCATTGTGACGTTCACCATGGCTCTCCCAGAGGGTGAAAACACAAGTACAAGAAATCATCACGGACTCTCTCATGTGATGTTGTCATGGAGTCACACACATGACATCCACCATGGCTCTCCCAAAGGGTGGAAACAAGGGCTTTCACCTCAAATCTCTCTCAAAGAGAAATGCATTAACAAGGGCTTGCACCTCAAATCTCTCTCAAAGAGAAATGCATTAAGAAAGATCATTGATACTAAGACTCCCTCTCAGCTAGGGCTTCATTCTCCACCATACCAAGCTTGTCTCGAAAGTACACAAACTTTTATCCTGGAGAGAGGCTTGGTGAGAATGTCTATCGTCTGCTCATCAGTGTTGATATACTTCAACTGGATTGCTTTCCTTAATACCATATCTCTGATATAGTGGTATTTGATCTCAACATGTTTAGTTTTGTACTGGATTGATAGAAAGCTTCACACAACTTTGATTATCACAATGGATGACAGTCGGCTCCATCAATTGATCAAACAATCCTGCAAGGAGCTTCTGAAGCCACACTGCTTCACAAGCTGTTATACAAGCTGCAATATACTCAGCCTATGTGGTGCTCGGTGCCACTAAAGACTGCTTCCTGCTACACCAGGAGATCATCGCAGACCCCAAACTGAAACAACATCTGGAGGTACTCTTCCAATTAGTGACACACCCTGCCCAATCGGAATTAGTATACCCATGCAGCTTCAAGTCCACACCAAAGGAATATCTCAAGCCATACCCAACTGTGCCATGCAAGTATCTCAAGATATGTTTTGTTGCAACTAGATTTATCTGCCTTGGTTCACACATGAACTGACTAAGTGGACTCACTGCATAGCAAATGTCCGGTCTAGTATTGAATAGATACATCAACGATCCAATCAATTGCCTGTACATCGTGGGATCCACCAAATCTGAACTAGCTGCAACCTCTTTCAATTTATGCAAGTTAGTCTCCATAGGTGTAGACATGGATTTGCAATCCATCACACCAAATCTCTTTAGAATGTCAATAGTGTACTTCCCTTGACTCAGAAAGATCTCATTAGGCTTCTGCCAAACTTCTAAACCAAGGAAGTAATGCATGTATCTAAGATCCTTCATTTCAAATTCAAAAGATAACTCCTTGTATTTGATGATGAGGTGATCTTCTCTAGTAATAATTAAATCACATAAAGAACCAAGATCAACTAGATTACCATCTTCTTCAGGTTCAGTAGGCTCCCTCTGAATCTTCAAGTACTTGCATCAACCTTCTAACCTCTTCATCCAAGATTTCCTACAATGCTTGCCTTAGAGAAAGTTTTCCAAAGCACACCTCTAATATTGTAGAGAGTTCAGGATTGTTCTCCTCGACCTCAACCTAGATCACTCTATTCTGAATAGGTTTGCGGAGCTACCAATGTCAAATACAGATAGATTATCTTGTGCAATTTTGTTCTTAGCAGCTGAAGAGGTCTTCCAAGGACTTTATCCTTGGCCTTGCAATGCTGCAACCTTCACTTCTTCTTAGTGAGTCACAGAACTCCCTCTTGATCCCTGCCTCAGAGATTGTAAATGAGACTTCTGGAAGTGAACTCCCTCTAGCCACCAACTCAATCCCATGGCTGCAAGTTGTGACTCCATGCTTCATCATTTCTTTGGTCGGCATCACTTCCACACAAGATGCCTAAAGCTCTTCCTCCTTGTGCAATCTTACTTTCTTGCTCGTCGATCCGTTCTAGAAGCCTTTTAGAGAGAGATTACTGACAGTTCATAACTATCCAAAGAAATATCAAGGCTAGGTTTACTATGTCAAGTTATAGCATGAACACATAAGAAACAATATTAAAAACATGAATAAAGAAATCAACCTATAAGTGAAATATGTAGCAAATATCAAAAGATCAGAATGAAGGGATAAAGAACTTATCTTTATTGAGTTCTGATATAACTCTTTCTTCCATCTTTTACTCCTCTCGAGAGTGCTAAACTCGGCACAACAAAAGACAATCTGCACAACTATAGATTTCTTGAATGCATTATGCAATTAGAATATACAACATAGAATCAGGCCTCTCAAGACACCATCATAATCCATGCACAAGGAGAATGTTATCGATGTGATCATCCAATCACAACAAAATTGTAGTTCTCTTTTCATCTCTGAGTCACACTCAAAGATCTTCACAATTAGCATGAACATCTCACAATGAATGAAAGGTGACACCAAAGGATCTCATCTCAGGGATCACAATTCAAGAGAAAACATAATTTTTACAAACATGATCAAACAAACGTTATCAGATCTGCACAACTCAGCAAATTGAGTTTCACATAAAAAAAATATAAACAACAAAAAAATACTTATCTCTGTGATGTAGTAAAGGCTTCTTTTATGCACAGCCAACACCAAATGACAACATACACTCAGCAATTATATGCTCAACACAAATATCCATAACCAACATATTGGTGACAATATTTCTCCTCTTTAATCTTCTTGTGTTGTACTAGCAAGAGATCCACTCAATATCCTTGGTGCCTTCCAAGCACATGGTAAAATATTGCATTCGAATCTATTGCCTCTAACAACTTTTGCAAACATTCACAGCTTCAAGGGATACCGATACCAACAAAGTACAAGCCATCCTCTATACGGACAATTATTTCTGTAGGCAGCCTCCACAATGCGCCCAAACATACATTTCTTCGACCCCTACCAATCCACAACAGAGTAGCACAATACTTAACAGCTTTTGATATCTCTAACGAGGATCATCCCTAATGGAGAAGAGAAGACGGCTCCTTCAGATTAGAAGACGGCAGCTCACGATTCCCTTCTATTCCCAGAAGATACATTTCACATCCTGGACTTGGTCAAATACTCCACGCGCGAACCAAGGCAGTATTGAGCGCCGCTAAGAACCACGAACTCCACAAGACATACGGAGAAATTCTCAATATCACAACATCAACTGCAGTAGAATACTTTACAGATCTCCAAATAGAAATCCTCTAGATAGGCTAATATCTCTGCAAGTAACAATAGTGCGAACTCAACCATTTAATGGCTATAACAATACAGAGTCGGCAGTAGGAAAGAAGGCAGATTTCACAGATGGCGTGATAAGGAAATTGTCCCCTCATGGGATAAAATATCTCTCATGGTTAAATCAACATTTTTTTATCTCAACTTAGACTTCTCTATATCTCTTCCGACATAGAGAAGCGAATGTAGGTAATGATGGAATTGTGGACCATAAATTTGATGACGGGTCCTCAAGGCTAAGACACCTTCCCGCAATGCTGTTGTGTTTTGACGAAGGAGATGTAGACTGAGAACACAAACAAGTTGCTCAAAACATCCAACAAACACACCGTTAAGGCATGCACAATATTCGGCGACAATACAGAGATATGTGGATAGATGAAATCAAACAAGATCCACCAACAAGAGTTTTCGTCGATATAGGAATTCGTGACTTCTCGAACAGAAGTAAAGACGCCAAAGAAATGTCAAGAGAATGCTCGACGCGGAAGACTAGGCCGGATATCTAAACATGAGCTGGCGATCACAACTTGCAGAAGGTTCATGGAGGTGAATATCAATCGAGTATGTACACATTAGAATTCCTCAAATCCTTCCAATTGAAGATCACGAAGGAGATGAAGTCCGTGACACCAGATAGTGTAACAAATTTGATCTTTAAATTCTTTCAAGGAATTCACAAATCTGATCAGATCCTCATACAATCCCGCTCCGATACCATGTTTTTATGATCAGATGTAATGCACAGAAAATTAATTCAAAATCAGACACAATAACACAACAGATACCCTGGGAAAACCCTCCACTTGAGGGAGAAAAACCCAGCAAGAAATATCACTTCTTATATTGTAATATAAACAACAGTGTTCTCTTTACAATGATGCCAATCTTGTGGCACTTAACAACATCACACTCTGATGCAAGAACTTGAACTCTCCTTGATAAATGACGCACTGCTATAGGTGATAATCGCACTTGAATATGGATTGAATGAACATAACTTGATGATGAAGTGAATGGAGTGAACCCATATAAATACAAATTGTGGGAAGAGACACACCTCTTCAAAGTCAGCCACCAAAGATCATGACCCAAAAATGGAATGACGTGATTATCAAGGAGAGTCAGCCTCAACAAATAATTAATAAACAAATATTAAATGTCTTTTGAAAGACGTAACTCCAAGATGAAATCGCATCTCCTCAAGTTGGCCACAATGGTAATGAATAATCATGTGTAAATGAAGCTCCTCTTCATTGGCTATAACATCTCAATTCAAATAGCCAATTAGGCTACGATTTGAATTGTCTTCAAGACATGTTGTGCTGGAAGTAGCAGCCCAACATTGCTCAATAACATCAACAGTGTAGGCATACTCTCCTTCCAAACCACAGAGCAAAACTCCATTTCTGAAAGAAATGCTGACCACATTTGTATTGCCAGAGAAAACTCTCTACCCAAAAGATATCCTTGTGTAGACTTCCGAACCACCATAGTCATGGTGACTAAATACTTTGCATCGTATTATAAGCATATAGTACACACCAACTCCTAGAAAGACAGTCACATCTCAATAAAACTTGATTTAGTGATATGATTGATTAGACAACTTCATGATTAACACCTCCTGATACACAGCATGCTATCAGAAATATAGCATATATTTCTGCAACTCTCTTGCAACACAGCATGAGAAGCCCAATGGAATATAATGATAATTCAAGTACTCCTACAATCTTTTTCATTCTTGACAACCTTTGACAACATTCTTCTTCACCATGACACGTCTTTGACATCAATGACAACCTCTGTTCAACAGAGATATGTGAAAGGGACACTTGACTTTAGCATTCCTTACAGCAGATGCAAATATCCTAGGCTAGTTGTGTTCACAAATTCAGATTGAGCAAGTTTTGTTGGTGATAGAAAATCTACTTCTAGATATGTTTTTAGCCTTGGCACAGGGGCAATCACATGAACCGGCAAGAAGCAGCAGACAATAGCTCTCTCCTTGATTGAAGCAAAATATCGAGGAACAGTAAAAGCAATGTGTGAGGCAGTATGGCTCAAAAGGATGCTTTCAAACATGAAGATGCCTCAAGCAGAGTCTTCACCCTTGTTTTGTGATAATCAAGGGGTACTCAAACTTGCCAAGAATTCGGTCTTCCATGAGCGTACCAAGCAAGTGGGTCTACATTGTCATTTCATCAGACAACTTATACAAGATGGATTAATTATGTTGCAATTTTGTCCTTTAGAAGATCAAACTACAGACATCCTTACCAAGCCTTTGGTTCCTGACAATTTGTAAAATTTTGAGATAAGCTCAGTGTAGGTAGTAGAATGACCATTAAGGGAGAGTATTAAAGTAATTTTTTATATTGTAATGCTCAACTATCTTTTAGGATAGATTTTAGGTTTTACCATTTTACTTTATGAGTTGTCAATCTTATCATATGAGTTGTCAATCTTATCCTTTGAGGTGTCAGTCTTATTCTTTGTGGATAAAGTGTTTGTAATCTTATATAAGGAAGCTTTTGCTCCTTATTTCTTAACAGATTTTTAAGCAAATGAATTCCTTTCATCATACCAATTACCAATGTGGCCAACACTATGGTGGAGAAAGAAAAGATCCCAGAAAATTCAATTTCAACAGAACCAATGTAATGAACTGGACCAAATTTTTTCGATTTTTGAATTACAATCAGCAATGCAACACACCCGTTAGGGTTAGATAAATCAAACCAGCAGTTACAATATAACTCTTTGCCAAGAATGCGCACTCAATCTCAACAAGAGAGAGGCTGTCATATGGCAAGAGGATCGTCAGTACAAAAAATCAGAACTGCAACTGAAAGTAACTCAACACCAAGTATGTGCTACCCAAACCAGAATGGAATGAGGCGACCATATGGTGGAGATTGAAAGAAATACAAATGCAACTTCAAATAAACTCAACACCCAGAATGTGCTTTCAAACCCGGAGTGGGAATGGAGCTACCATAGGGCGGAGATGTACAATATTACAATGCAAATCAAAGTAAATAGGCGGCAAGCCAGCCTCTTCCACTTATTCAGTGGGCAATTACAAACATGATAAGCAAGGTTGGGAGAAATGCTGACAGTACTACTGTTCAGCTTACAATAATATAGAGAATGCCTGCAAGAACAAGGATTAGAAGCTCTTCAATTGCTGCAATAGTAAATGTGACCTCCACCAAGCTTAGTAAGACTTCCTAACACCAAACCTTCACCAGAAATGCACTTTCCAAAATCTGATATGACAGAACAGCAACTTGAAATGCATAACCAGCAACCCTAGAATCCACTAAAATGCTCACAACTCACTCAAAACTGACCCAAATGTCTTCAAATCTGATGCAAAATACTCTTAAAATGATGGCGCCTAGTTTAGTAATGAAAAAGGGCAGCTAAAAGTGGCTATTAATTAATGGCACGGATCCCAAAGCACTCCAGAAAGTAGGGCTTTCAAGAAATGACGAATTTGCTTTATAAAATCATAAACTTCGTATTAAAATCTGCAAATATTCATGAAGGGTCTCTTCCAACAGAGAAAACCAATGAGACAATACCCAGAACAACTCTTTTTGTATTTTTTGATTTATGAGTGAAACTATAGATTCAGCCCTGTTATCAGCAACTCCAGAAAATGACATAAAATGCAATAAACTGAACTACATAAGTAAACCCAAACTACAAATGCAAACCTCACTACAAAATGTCACTCAAACAAGCAAACCTCTCTACTAGGTGCTATCTCTCAAGCACGAAGTCGAGCCCAAGCTAGGAGGCATTCATTCCTCGAAGCAATCCAGCAACCATTTCGGCAGCATAACAATACTCAAGATATCAGATGTTGAAAATGAAGACCAAGACCTCCTTTTATAAACTTGTGATGACTTTCCAGAAGCTTCTAGAAACCCTAATTTTCAAATTTGAAGTAACTCCTTTTCCCTCCAAAGATGGCGTCCCTTTTCTCAAGGCAATTTAACTTTTAATTTATTTTAAAATCTTCACTTCATAAAAAGGCGTCCTCTTTTAAAGCATTGTTTTTGGCCTTAAGAAAAATATTAAATCATCAGCATGAGGCGCCACCCTTCCAAGTCCCCTTTTTAAGAACAACTTAAAGTTGTTTCACTGACCAAGGGGTCACAATAATAAAATATAACATTAAAGTATAATATTTTAAAATCAACTGGATATCTCACCAAAAATGCTTCCCAAGGTCAAGATTGATCGAACCAAATGAACATACTAAAGATGAGAGCCAACCGAGCCGAAGCCAACAGGACCACTGCCAGAAATAGAATTTACTAAAAATAGTAAATTCTCGAAAGTGCTCAGAATGCCAAAGCGAAACCACCAATGCGAAGCTCTCAGAAAACCCAGAAGGAATCCGCAATCCAAGTTCAACATTTCCAAGTGCAAGCTCCGCAAAAAGACGAAAACGTCCTCCAAGAAGTTTGGAAACCCTGATTCAAGTCTCTGCTTAGCCTACGAGTTCCCAGAAATAGGCTAAAACCAAATGAAGAGCGTAGGGCTAAATTGGGGACATTACAACCAAATGTGAACAAACCTATGGTTTGAAGAGGATAAAGAAGGAAGGGACAAGTTAGACTAGTAAATAAAAGATGTATAAACCAATCAACTTCCAAAAGTTTGAAAGCAAATTTAGGGACAAATAAAAGAAAAAACAAGAAAACCAACAAATAGAAAGGGAAGAGGATGCAACAACTAGAGGACAATTAACAAGTTGTCAATACACTATGAGATCTAGGGGAAAAGACCTCCCCTAGAAAGAGATGAAAATCATCTCATTAGGGGCTTAAATGCCCCTAACACAAGATGCTCTATAAAGGGCCTATCAGATTTAACTCATTCAATATTGTATTATTACAAGAAACAAAACTTAATCTAGAAGTAGTAAACTTTTAAAATTATTGCAAAGGATGAGAAGGGAGATTTGATGCTATGGTAGGAGCATCGGCTGGCATGGGAAATTTTTATGATCAATCAAAGTAGATGTAATAAATCATGACGAACATTGGTAGGCATGTGAAATTTCAAGTTTTTATTCAAAATTATGTTTTCTTTTTCTTTCTAATGTTTATGGTCTAGTTAACCTAGGTAGAAAAGCCACTCTGATCTCTAGGGGAAAATTCCTCGCCTAGAAAGAGATGACAATCATCTCATTAGGTACTTAAATGCCCCTAACACGAGACCCTTTGTAAAGGGTCTATTAGATTTAACTCGTTCAATATTGTATTATTGCAAGAAACAAAATGTTAATGTTATATCAAATTTCCCTAAGATCTCAGACTAAAAAACTAAGGATGAACAAAATTTTGAACAAGACTTGAAGACAGATTTAAGTTCTGAGATAATTAGAGAAGACGAATGCAGAATATTAATAAATTTCGATATCTGCAAAGGAGAACGGACCTCACATAAGTAAGAGGGAGACACTCCTCTGATGAGACACGTCTCATGAGAGGACGTGTCTCCACAAAGTGGAGACACGTCCCCTCATGGGACGTGTCCCTTCAAGTGCGGGGCTTCCTTAACTAATGTTAACCAAAAAACGTAACATACATTCACTTAGATGAAATGCGTAATCATCTAAACTTAGTTCCGTTTAATATTTGCAAGAAAATCGATCAAATTTATCAGATCTGAAACTGACTTATTTGATATTAATAGATATTGAGAACAGCAGGATCGAATACAAATATCTGATCGTAGCTATCTTCAATCAACACAAAACTTAATCTAAAAGTAGTAGGAAACTTTTTAAATCATTGCAAAGGATGAGAAGGGAAATTTGATACTATGGTAGGAGCATCAGGGGGCATGGGATATTTTTGGTCCCCACGATCAGTCAAAGTAGATGTCCCCACGATCAGTCAAAGTAGATGTAATAAATCATGACAAACGTTGGTAGGCATATAAAATTTCAAGTTTTTATTCAAAATTTTGTTTTGTTTTTTTTTTCTTTTTAATGTTTATGGTCCAATTGACCTAGGTGGAGAAGTCAAATTATGGGAGATCTCAAGTATCATAACATCACTTCCCAATGAGATGGAACTTTTAAGAGGTGACTTCAATGCAATTCTATCACATTCAAATAAGAATCAAGAAGTTGCAAAAATGTCTCAATCCCAAAAAGACATTCGGAATTTTTTAAATAGCATGAGTTAAATAGATATAATTCCTATGGGTGGCCACTACACTTGGACTAACGAAAGGAAGGTTTCAACAATATTACAGAACAATTCCTCAGTTGTATTCCAATCATCTATTATACCAATATTTGGTTAATACCACTATCCTATATCACTTACTATTTAAGAAGATTGTGCTCCAATCAAATGACCAGTCAAATTTGAATGAATGAGGTTTCAAGATGAAAAGTTATTAGATTTTTTTTATATTGCTTATAATTTACAAATATTCTATTCATATGTGCATCAACACGAGACCAATACAAGCTCTTGCAAGCACAACAATGAGACTAATACCAGCTCCTTTCAAGCAACCACACTAGAAACAGTGTATGGAAGATCAAGATTCACAACTTAGAAATCCACTTATTTAGAAGCCAACTATGGAAGACCAAAAATCACAACTTAGAATTCCAAATTAGATGTCCCTCTAGGATTTGAACTTGAGTCTCTACAGTGAGATCTCAATGCTTTAACCAATTAAGCTCAACCCCTTGGACAAGTAAAACAATGGCGGATAAATGCAAATGTCCCAAAAGGGTCCAAGATGTTTAGAATCATCAAAACACTGTAACATCTCGAAGGCTGCCTTAAACAGTGGAATAATGATTCCTCTAAAATCATATTCATGGAGAAAAAGGTTGTGGACAATGAAATAAAACTCTTAATGAAGAAGTAATGACTCATGGTATGTTCCAAGAGGAATAACAAAGAAAACGAATTATTGGCAAAACAGGATGAACTTCTCATTAGAGAAGAAATATATTGAAAGTCAAAATTGAAATAAGGGGATTTAAACACTACATACTTTCATAATGCTACAAAGGTAGGAAATCACAGAATAAATAGCATCCATAAAATCAAAGGATGGAAGAACTCTAACAGATCCAAAAGAAATACAACACGAAGCTATAATTTTTTATGAAGATTTATTGAGGAATCATAGTGCTTCTGATCTCCAAAATCAAGAAATTCTAACTCATATCCCATGTATAATCAATGAAGATCAAAATAAATTTATGTCGATTCTTGTTTCAAAAAAGTAAAATTAGCTTTCTTAATTACATCCAAATAAAAACCCTGGCCTAAATGGTTTCCCAGCAGTTTTCTTTCAGAAAAAATGGGATACAGTTAACAAAGAGCTATGAGAAGTGGTGGGAGATTCTTGAAAACCAAGGAAAATTCTTAGGGGGTTGAAAACTGCAAATATCACATCAATTCCTAAGAACCTTGCTAAAAAATTTTGGTGAATATCGGCCAATCTCCTTCCATATATAAGATCATATCTGGAATAATAGCAAACAAATTAATTACTATTCCCATATATAATTTCAGATGAACAAAGCAATATCATTTCAAATAGATTGAACAAATGGCATAATTGTTTCCCACAGTCATTCATACAGTTTCTATTTCCAAAATCAAGAGTATGATTGTCAAATTGGATATTAGTAAGACATGATCATGTAGGTTGGCAATTTCTAATCAGAATTATGGAAAATTTTGGATTTAACAAAGCATGAAAGGAATGAATTTTAAGCTGCATATCCAGCCCATGTTATTTTATTATGGAAAATGGTTGCCCTTCTGGATTTTTCAAACCCACTAGAGGTTTGGAGCAAGGAGACCCTTTTTTCCATTTTATTTCTTATTATGGCAGAAATCTTGGGAAGAACAATTCAAGTTGCTCATCAACATGATAGATGGAATGGCATTTTAGGCATTTAGGTGGCTCATGTGATTAGCTCTCAAATCCATCAACAATTCACAGATGATACAGTTTCATATGGAAAAGCAAATTATAAGGAAGCAACAATTATGAAAAATACTCTTAATAAATACACTGCTGCCTCCAGTCAAATAATTAATCAGAAAAAATCTAGCATTTCCTTTTTTAACACCAAAGCAGCTAACCAATGTCAAATCATTAATATACTTGGGTTTAAAGTTAGTCAGCTCCCTGGAAAATACCTAGAAATCCCGTTATTAACAGGTGCAGCCAGAACCTCTCACCTGGAATGATCGATTGACACTTGCAGACAAAAAGCAGAATAATGGAAGGGCAAATGTCTGATACTGGTGGGAAAAATAATTATGATTAAGGCAGTACTATCAGCCATCCCCATTTATATGACGTCATGCATACAACTAACAAAAAAGGAAAACACAATCACTTGAAAGTTTGATGAATAAATTCTAATGGCAAGGTTCAAATGAAGCAAAAAGAATTCCATTAGTTGGTGGGAAGTTAAAAGAATATGGTGGGGCAGGAATTTCACATTTTGGAATATCAAAACATGATGTTAGGCAGAAAGCTCATTTGGAAAATGTTTGAGAACCTAGAATCAGAATGGAGCCGAATCTTACAAAGGAAATATTTGGATTCATACAAACCATCCTATATACTAACAATTGTCAATCCTCCAAAAGTATCACACTTATGAAACTTCATGTTAAAATTATGAAACTATGATTACAAGACATCCTTCATGAACAATTAACAATGGCAAGCAAGCCAAATTCTGGAAAGATTTTCAATGGGCCCTTGGTCTACTAGTGAAGTTAAATGGTTCTGAATGAGCCCACCAAGGATCAAGTTTTGCTGAGTGCAAAGCCCCAACACAATGAGGGATGAGACCAGGACCGTGCCTTAGGCGACTTTCGCAAAATCGATACCCCTCAATCCTTGGCTTCTCGAGCAAAGAAGTTTCATCCTATGGATTGTGCTCCCATATTGGGTGGCTAAAACGATTATGGGTTTGATACTTTGATATAAAACCCTCCAATGAAAAAAATCTTTGGGAAGATTCATGGCACAATTACCCTCCACTAGATGAGAATAAGGATCTAACATAAAGGATCTTCTTATAAGATCTTGGAGAAGCAAAGTTCGAGAGTACCTACAATGCAATTCAATTCATGGAGGGATTAAGTGCAAAATGAAATAATATGAAAAATTTAAATATTCCAAACTTACAAAGAATGGTATTAGAAGAAGAAATTAAAAAAAAAAAATCATCTGTAATAAAGTGGATCAAATTCAATGGGTAAATCGGGTAAATTTACAACAAATGTGGGACATCAAGCAATGGCCCAAATGGGCATCAATAAGGAATGGCCAATGGCTTTATGTTGGGGTAAAAAAAATTATTTTTTTTAAGAGGGGTAAACGCTTTTGACCCAGAGCTATGAACCAGTGAGGTCACAAACAAGGGACCTCATCCCCAATGTAAACACTCAACAATTACACCCGAATGGGGTTTGAACTTTGATGGCAAGAACAGCAATGCAACAACTTAACCATCACACCATGCCACTATTGGCATGTTGGGGTAAAAATTGTCTACCAAGGGCAGGAGCCATTACATAAACAAATTTGCACAAGCAAATTTTAATGGGTGATAGATTGAAAGCTATTGAAATTGAAGGTCCCTCCCATTGAGTTTTATGTTTTTAGGTAGAACCATAGAAGAATAGACAAATCACCTTTTGATTAATTGTACCTTTAAAAAAAATTGTTGGAAGTGGCTATGCATACAATTGGGTTTGTAAAGAGTTTTTCAAAATGATCCAGTAATTTTTTTACAAAGCTGGCCGGCAATTCAAACCAAATCTTGTTTTGCATGTCTTTGGTATATAGCACCCTCTATGGCATTATGTTTGGAGGGAAAGAAACCAGAGAGTTTTTTTATCAATCTCTCTCAAAATCAACAACCATTTACTTAGAAATCACCAACCATTAACTTAGAAATCACCATAAGTGAGGTAGTAATGTCAAGGGTAAGAAGCCAATCAAATAAGAATTGACCTTTTTCTAAATGGGACAATAAATGAGTAAAAAAATGGAAGCTTCTTAAAGGCCCTCCTATTCAAGGCACCTGTGGGTTTAACCCAAAGAAGTAAGGAAAAAATCAAATGGCAACCCCCTCTATTAGAAAGACTTTAGATGGATCTGCAAGGGGTAACCACAGTGCCTCTGGTGTTGGATGTGTAATTTGAAATAGCGGAGGTAATATCAAGGCTAGTACTTCCAAGAAATTCGCCCCAGGCACAAACAATGAAGCTGAATTATTGGCACTTTTACTTCGCCTTAATCTATGTAAGACAAAATAAAATCACAAACATTCAAATCGAAGGTGATGCCATAGTTGCTATAAGTATAGTAAAAATCAGAAAATCAGAAATTGGAAATTAAGCAATATTATTGTAATAATTTGAACAAAATTGAAAAATTTAAATTCCTTTTAACTTCAACATTGTTACAAAGAGGGCAACAAAATTGTCAAAGCCTTGGCCAACTATGCCATTCATCCATCAAAATTAATCATTTCTAATAATCAAGGCGCATGGGAAGGGACCAACTTAAAGGAAGTTTAGATTCTGAAAGTGTGTGGTAACAAGTATCATATCTCTAACAATAAATGAGCAATTTGCACGATCTGATTCATGATTCAAATCAAACAATTGACACAAACTAACAATATGCTAAAATATTTTGGGCACTAAATAATTATGATGCTCAAATCTTCTAAGTTAAACATAGACATATCTTTATATGCAAATCCGATTCCTCTATTGATAAATATTTTTTTCTAATGATGCATTGTCTATTTCTACTAGCATGGCTATTGATGACTCATGGATGATCGCTTCAAGTGCCTCATGTGGAGTGGATTACTCATTAGAAAGCATATAATGGTGGTGAGGTTTTTCTTGGCATCAACAATTGATGGTTGGAGAAAGGCAAAACTAATTTTCAGTGATGGAAAAGTGAAACTTCTTACCAATGTGTTGCACATTCCAAAGCTTGTAAGAAATTTAATTTACGTTTCTAAAATGAATGATGTTGTGTATGTCACATTTGACAAGAATTGTTGTAAATTAGCTTGATGGAATTTGAAGTTGGCTAAAAGCGCTTAATGTGGAACTTCGTTTAAGCTAGAACCATCTACAATTTCTAACTCTATAGATGTAATTGAAAATTCTAATTCGTGTAGGTTGTGGCACCATAAATTGAGCCACATTAGTGAAAAGAGCCTTCCGACCTTGAAAATATGGTGGATGGTTTCTCAAGTTACTCTACGGGATTTAATTTATGTGAGCACTATGTGTTTGATAAAACAAATAGAGTTCCTTTTCCTGGACTAGAGCTGAGAGAGTTTTGGAAGTTGTTTCGAGTGATGCATTTGGTCCTACGAATATGCCTTCTATTGGTAAAACTTATTGTGTTTCATTTATTGATGAGTTCTTTGGGTTTCTCTGGATTTATTTTTTGGAACATAATGGAGGTGAACATTGCTCTAGGGAATTTGATGATTTCTATAGACATGAAGGTATTGTGCAACAAGAAACCACTCCATGCATGCCACAACAAAATGGAGTTGCAAAACAAATGAGCAAGACTTTGACAGATAGAGCTAGAAGCATGTTGAGTAGTGCTTAGTTGGATCAATATTTTGGGGCCTATAAGTATTGTTTGTAATGCCCCTCCACATTGTGTATTGTTGTTGATGATACCTGAGTGTGTGCCTTGTTTAATTACCTCGTTTAGATAGAAACCATCAAATTAAAGTCATGGAGATAATTTAATATTAGTCTTTTATGATGGATGAATAAATTAAATAAATAATGTTACAGTAATTGTTTGATTTTAATAAATTAAAATTTATGATTTAAAAGAGATATTAAAATAAATGCTTTAACAATTAATGTTATTATAAAATGAAATAAAATATTAAATTGGAAAGTTGCTGCAATAAATAGAAAGAAATCAATGTGGCAATAACTAAGTCAGTTTTATTCTAAATTGTGGCATGACAGCCAACCAATGCCTGTTGCTACAAAATTTAATTAATTGGCTAAAAATAAGAAAAGAAAGCAGGGAATCTTCTTTGTTTGTTTTGGATTTTTTTTTTTAATAAATGCCCTTTTGGTGGATTTGGGGGGGCATGAATCGGGGAGAGTTTTGGGGGTTGTGGGGATTCCCGTGAAAATTTCCTGGAGGGGTTTTGGAAAAAGCTTGGAAAATTGGGGGTGTTTTGCAGAGGTGGGGTTTCAGAAGAGCTAGAAGTTGTAAGCGAAAGTTTGAGGAAAAATTTGAATCGCATCCGGAAATTCAAAGCTGACAAATCGTTTAGCTCAGCTATTTCGTTACTCCAGGTTCCATTATCAACCTTTAATTTTAATGCTCAGATAGAAATGAATAATGCAATTGTCTTGTCTAAAACAAAACGAATGTTTGAATATGAGTTGTGTTTATTTCATATGCTTTATACTACCCTGTGGTTATACCGCCGCTATCTCTTAACAAATATATATTAACTCAGATACCTGCTGGTTTTTATCTCATGCATGCATAGAATACTCCATGCACAATAACAGTTTCAGGTTAGGATCTGTTAGGCAACCGAGATAGGTGTGTAAGCAATTAAATGTTTATCTTATACTACAGATTTAAGCATCAAAAAAAAAAAAAAAAAGATTCATCGATTCTCTTTACATTGCCATCTGTAGATAGTCTCCATGCAAGTTTCTGCGTCGCTCTGTACCGTCTAACTCTTTAAATGGACCTTCATTCTTATACCGCGGCTTTATTTCTTTTGTCATCACACAGATCTTATGTTCTAGCAAGTTATATTGTGATTGAAGCTGTTGCTTTGTTTTGGATGAACACATAAATATCTCCTTTCAAACTAGGTCGCCATCTTACACCTGTTGATTCTTCTCTCTGCCCACTTTAAAATTTATGAGAAGATCGCTACCTTATCTCTCTCTTGGCACCAACCCTGCCTAAATAATGGAATGGTTATGTGTCATTTTAGCTTCTGCGTATTTTAGTTTCTTTAGCCTTCGATTTACCCACCCCTCTATCCATCGAATAGCTGACTTTGTAGTTTGTCTATGTTCGCCCTATTCAGCCGCTATAAGCATTTAGACTGTCCAAATGAAATCCCTCTTTATTGTCGTCTGTAGTTTTCCTGTTACTCAACGTCTGACCTTCTTAAATTTAGCCTTGCAAACATTTTTGGGTCGGCATTAGAAGTCAACTTCTATTTGTCTCATCCAAGAGTCCGAGGTGTATGCCATTTGTGCTTATCTTTGTATATTCGACGAATAGATGTTGACAGTTTTTCCAACTAGTAGTTACATCTGATAAAGGCATCTGATTTTGGTTTGAACCAACAGTCATGAGAACAGTAGAATTTGGTTTAACCTTTAATGTGATCTAAAGATAATTCAATGTAGCATTTTGGCATTTTGCAATCTATCTTTAAATCTTTTTAATTTTGTACTTGCTTCAAATAAAGAGATTCACCAATCAGCATTGGTGCGTAGGAAACACAAAAAAATCCCATCGACAATATCCTATGCTAGAGTTTCCCTCTCTCTCTCCATTTTGTTCTTTAACAAAACTCCATGTCCCTTCATGACTCAAACACCATCTGTTTAAGTTAGTCTGCACCACTTATATATGTATATATCGAGCACACAAGTGCGCACTCAAAATTGCAAATATTATGTCATGTCCCCATCCTAGTCAGCACAGACTGGTGACGAGGTTAGCCTATCATTACGATCCTCGTAGGCTGACAGGAGTGTTCAGAGGATCATCTGGAGCCATTGCTCAATGTTTGGTAGCTCCAGTTGCAGTTGTATCAGGTTGGGCCTTCGCAGAATCTTCCAGTGAGCATTTTCAGGAAACTTTCTATTTTTAGAAAGTTAGGTCAGGCGGAAGCTGCTATTTCGGGCAGGGCACCTGGTTCAGCCTTTCAGCTCAGAATCGACCCAGTTCAGCAGTTGGTTGATTTGACGGAGAAATAAGGAGTAATTAATGAGTTATTAAATATTTAATAATTTGACTTTATATTAAAGTCACTTTATTGAAATATTTAAATATTTAATTATTTGGCTTAATTATAAAGTATTTAATTATACTTTATAATATATTATTAAATGGTGACTTAATGAGTATTTATATTCATTAAAAAGGGGACGCCAATAATTAATTATTTCTCCTAAGTCAAAAGTGCAAATTAAATCATTAATTTAAATGATTTATTAAAATGGAGATTGGGTCGAATTTTCCTTCAAGGCAATATATACCTTTCACAGGCAAAATCGAACTATCATGTTTATTATTCAATTTTGTCTTCTTGCATCTGAGCATTGGAGTTTGCAAACCCTAGGGTTTCTGGCAGACGATCGTTTCTGGAGAACGAAAACTCTTCAGAGATCAGGCAGACTGAGGCTGTGAAATATCAGTTGAAGCTGGCACTTGGTGATTTCATCCAGAGATCACAGTTTGGGATTATTGAGTTATTTATTCAGAGATTTACAGAGGAAATCATCAGATTGTTAAGGCGATTTCATCACAAGGTTTCATTCAGAGATCAGGCATCTTTTCTTGGAGTCCGTACCATTATTATTGCTGCTGCAGACTGGCCGTACTACTGTACCTACAGGCCGTACTTTATTTCTTCAGAGATTATTCTCCTGTTCTCAGATTCTGGCTCTCAGTTTAGGGCGTTGGCTTTTTCTTGAGCGTTTACTGGAGATCTGGCATTGTATTCAGAGTCTGGAGATTCATTTCTTTTACTGGCCGTACCATCTTGCATTTATTGCAGCCGCCACCCAGGTTCTTTAATAAATATTCATTGTTTTGCATTTATTACTCAGATTCTTGTATTTAAAAAACTCTGGAAAATACATATTTTGGTGCGCCCCTGTTATCTGAGCATTTCTGAGTATACTTCATGAATTCTAGATTCCATTTGAATTTTTTAGCAATTTCTTAGAAAAATCGCAGCATTCATTATTTTGTCAAAAAACCTCAAAATCACAAAAAATCGAAAATTTGCAAAAACAATACAAACAATCAAGGTTTTGAATCAGAGAACCACCAGGGTTCTGACAGTGGTATCAGAGCACAGATCTCCTGCCATCCTGTGCTTTTTCAGTGCTTTTTCAGAATACAGTGCATTTTGGGTTGCCTTTTATGAACCAAGATATTATTCAGTATACCAGAGGTGTAGGGACAGGCAAAGACGAGGATTGGACAGGCCCACCAATCCCTGAAGGGCAGACAATATCAGGCGTGCTTGGTTTTCACAGATCCAGTTCTGACGGTAGTGAAAACAGTGTTGCAACCCTAATGGCAGAACGTGAGAATTCCTCAGAGACTCGCAGGGATCTAGGGAAGGCACATGCAGAGGGTGATATCACCGATGAGGAGTTCAGAAGGAGGCACGATAATATGATGGATATGATGTCTCAGTTGATGGGTACCATTAGACAGTGTACGCCCACACAGCCACACTTCATTCAGATTGGACAGACGAGCGGGACTGCACCCGTGGATCAGACATTAGCATCAGGACCTCGACAGCCGTCTCCAATCTATCAGGAGCATAGGCCAGGTCAGCCTACTTTCTTACCTAGGGAGACTCCACCTCAGACTCCAGGGGCAGACCATTAGGTGCAGCATCAGGAGTTTCAGCCACAGAACGGCATGTCAGTGGCAGACTTGACGAGATTTCATGGTGAGTACATGTCACTAGCACCTGAGATCCGGCAGGCACTTACATTCCATGAGTTTATAGATGTCTATAAACCCAGAGGAGGAGGCAGATTTGACCGCAGACCCCCACAGTATCAACAGCCGCAGCCACAGGTGAACAGGGATTTGCAGTTTGCGGTGAGCAAGATTACATTGCCATATTTTGATGGGTCTGAAAAGACATCAGCGAGATCTTGGGTCCAAAAATTGGACAATTACTTGTCACTTAGGCCTATGCAGGAGGATGAGGCAATTAAATTTGCCACTTTACATCTTGACGGAGTAGCACACGATTGGTGGCACCATGGCATGTACACGCTAGGCCATCATGCGGTCAATACCTATCAGGAGTTCACCAGCAGACTGATAGAGAGATTCGATAAGAAGGATCCAAAACTGTATTTCAGAGAGTTGGCTCAGCTCAGACAGACAGGCAGTTTGGATGCATACATAGGTGAGTTTCAGAGAGTGGCAGTCATGGTCACAGGGATTTCAGAACGGAGACTCATTATACTATTTGTTGAGGGTTTGACAGAACCCATGAGAGGTTGGGTTAAGGCTTTTGACCCTCCCACACTTCAGGAAGCCATGCGGAAGGCACGAAACATGGAACTTGCAGCACCTCGCAGCAAGTTCGATTCAGGGTCCACTCCATACACGAGACCCAACAGGCCTTTCGATAGAAACAATGACAGAAATAGACCCTTTGACAGGAGGAAGGATCAACAGGATCCGAAGAGACAGAATGCACCACCGTTTGACAGGGAAACGTTGAATGAATTACGTAAGAAAAAGTTATGTTTTTGGTGCAAGGCACCCTATGATGAAAAACACATATGCCCACTTCGTCCGAAAGTCAAAAATAACCAAATGGAGTGGTTTTATGAGGGCGAAGAGCAATCTGATCTGTCATACCAGCAAGCTGATTCCGAGCCTTCAGATGATGAGAAGTCCGAAAATGAGGGTGAGCATGAAGGTGGAAGGAAGCTACAGGAAGCCCATCCGACTAGTCTTCAGAGAGATGGTTCATTTCGACTTCGTGGGCTCTTAGCAGGTCAGAAAGTGATTACATTGTTGGACACAGGTGCTACACACAATTTTATTGATGCACGTTTAGTTGAGAGGCGTGGCATCCAGATGGAGGCTTTCGAGGGTATTCGAGTCAAGGTGGCTGACGGATATACTCTCAGGTGCGACAGAAAGATTACTGATCTTCCGATGAGACTGAACAACTATGAATTCAAGACTGAATTCTATGTTGTTAATATGGGGGATACAGATGTTGTATTAGGGATGGCATGGTTGCATGATTTGGGTGAGTTCACGCTCAACCTACGGGATATGGAAATGAAATTCAAGGTTGACGGGAGACCACATGTCATCAAGGCGATTCGGGACAGTAATCTGAGGATGGTTTCATTCAGACAGATGGAGAGGCTCATTCGTCATGATATGGTTGACTGGGCGGCTGAGTGCATGTTGATGCCAGCCCAGCAGGAGCCGCAGAAGGGTGAGTACCACCCTAACATACAGATTTTGAGGACTAAACACTCCAAAGTGTTTAGTGATATCCCACCTGGTAGACCTCCAGACAGGGGTACGGAGCACATTATTGAGTTGGAGGAGGGCGCAAAGCCCGTTATGATCACTCCCTACCGACATCCGAAACGACTCAAAGATGAGATAGAGAAGACCATTAATGAGTTGTTAGCCATGGGCCATATCAGACCTAGCAAGTCTCCTTTCGCTTCATCGGTTGTATTGGTGAAGAAGAAGGACGGATCACTTCGGATGTGTATCGATTACAGGCAGCTCAACAAAAGAACAATCAAGAACAGGTAGCCTATTCCACGTATAGATGAGCTGATAGATGAGTTGCACGGAGCAGTCTTCTTTACGAAGATTGATTTGAGATCAGGGTACCATCAGATACAGATGAGGGAGCAGGATATTGAGAAAACCGCTTTCCGGTGTCATTGCGGTCACTTCGAGTTCTTGGTTATGCCCTTCGGGTTAACCAATGCACTTGCCACCTTTCAGGCAACTATGAACAGGGTTTTCAGTGCTCAGTTGAGGAGATTTGTGTTAGTCTTCTTCGACGACATTTTGGTTTATAGCAGGTCATGGGATGAGCATCTGGCTCATTTGGATACAGTCTTGGGTATCTTAGCAGACGAGTCTTTCTATGCTAAGGAATCCAAGTGCGAGCTTGGCATGGAGGAGTTGTTATATATGGGGCACATCATCAGTGCCAAGGGAGTGAGTATGGACCCTGAAAAGGTCCGAGCTATTGTTGACTGGCCGGTACCTGAGAACCTTACGCAGCTCAGAGGCTTCATTGGGTTGTGTGCATTCTACAGGAGATTTGTTAGCGGGTTCTCACCGGCCACGTACCGCACTTTGCTTGACTGAATTTAAGAAAGGCTTCCTTTTGGCTACCAGCCAGCAGAGTGCTTGACAGTTCAAGGTGACTGGGCGACATCAGCGTCCCGGTATAGCATTGCCCTCGACTTTAATGGGCCATCCGGATGATTCCGGATGCGCCGTGGAGAGGGCAGGCCGCTTTGATGCAGGAGCCGCCATCCGGATTGTAATTTGAGAGCGTGAAACCTGTGGGTCCCGAGATTTTACAAAGATTTATGATAAGGAGATGTTAGCCATTATGCATGCATTGGCTAAGTTCAGTAAGACTGTAGGCAGCAACGTAGCCGCATCATATCAAAATTTCTAAAACATTTCCTTGATGTTTTGTGACTTGAATGAGAGGCAAAGAAAAAATGGGCTGGTCGTAAGAACCGCAGTTTTCATATTGACTTCGGAGATTACGCTCATTATAAAGGTAATATAAAGCACTTCGTCTCTAATTTTGAATGCCTTGCCATGATCACAGAGGGATTTGAGGTAATTTGACGTTGGTTGAGGTGCTAAGAACTCCATGGGCTTCTAGCATCATTGACAGGACAGAGCAAGATGACAAGTACACTATTGTAGATGACTTGATCATTTACAAGGGGTGGATTCTTTTGGTTCCTGACTCTGAGGTACGGACTACAGTTTTGAGAGCCTTTCACGACCTTCCTATGGCGGGCCATCCTGGATACTACAAGACTTACAAAATGGTTCGAGAACGGTTTACTTGGAAAGGGCTGAAAACTGATGTTTTGCAGTATGTCCGTGAGTGTTCTGTGTGCCAACAGAACAAGCAGGAGCACACTTATCCTGCTGGATTGCTCCAGCCACTTCCGATACCTGATAGGAAGTGGGAGTGTTTATCGATGGACTTTATCATGGGTTTGCCGAAAGCCCTGGGTAAAGATTGCATCTACGTAGTGGTGGATCGGTTGACTAAATATGCACACTTTTTCCCGATTACTACTACTTTCATAGCATCGCAGACTGCAGAGTTGTTTTTCAGAGAGGTATTCCGGCTGCATGGATTGCCTCGGACGATAGTCAGCGATAGAGACAGTCGGTTCATGAGCAACTTTTGGCAGGAGTTGTTCAGGCTGTGCGGAACCGAATTGACACCGAGTACCAGCTACCATCCGCAGACAGATGGACAGACAGAGATTGTCAATAAGTGGGTGGAGGGTTATTTGCGTAATTACATAGCTGGTCAGCAGAGAGCTTGGGTGAGATGGATCTACTTGTGCGAGTATTGTTATACCTCGACTCACCATATGACGATACAGATGACCCCCTTTATGGCTTTGTACGGGTATGAGGCGCCCAACCTTCTGGATTTGATATTGAGCGATAGCAGAGTGCCGAGTGCAGGGGATATGATGCAGAGTCAGCAGGACATATTGAGGTCTCTCCGAGACAATATCCAGAGGGCACAGAATCAGCATAAGCAGTATGCTGATCAGAAGAGGGTTGAGCGTACCTTTGAGGTGGGTGATATGGTGTACCTCATGTTGCAGCCGTATCGTCAGTCTACTCTGCGGAAGAGTGGGGCAGAGAAACTAAAACCTCGCTACTATGGTCCATTTCGTGTTGTCAGACGAGTGGGCGAGGTTGCTTATGAGTTGGACTTGCCAGCTGATAGCAAGGTCCATAATGTATTTCACGTTTCTCGCCTGAAAAAGGCATTGGGTCAGCATGTTATAATCTTCTCCGGGGCTTTGCCACCCCCTTGATGACGAAGGGAAATTGATTCTAGTACCCGAGGCTATCCCCTCGATAAGAGAGAGACACCCACGGAGGCGCAGGATCGTGGAATATCCAGTCAAGGGAGAGGATTGCCACCGGAGATGAAGAAGGAGTCATCGGTGGAGATCTGATAAAGATTCAGAGTTGAGACGGCTTGAGGACAAGCACTTCAGTGGAGGAAGCGAATCGTCATGTCCCCATCCTAGTCAAAGGCACGACCGGTGACGTAGGTTAGCCTATTATTACCGGATCCTCGAGTCGACAGGAGTGTCTCGTGAGGATCATCCATCCGAGCCGCTGCCTGTTTGGTAGCCCAAATTTGCGCTTGTATCAGTTGGGCTTTCGCAGACCTTCCGTTAGCATTTCGTGAAAACTTTCTATTTCTTTAGAAAGTTAGGTCAGCGGAGTCGCCATTTCCGCAGGGCATTCGGTTCACCCTTCAAAATTTAACTCCTAATCTACTCTCAAAGAAATTTTTGGTTGATTTGATTCGAGAAATGAGCAATTATCGAGTTATTAAATATTTAAATAATTTGACTTTATAATAAAGTCACTTTTATTGAAATATTTAAATATTTAATTATTTCCATTTTAATTATAGCATTTAATTATACTTTATAATATATTATTAAAAAGGTGACTTTAATGAGCATTTATATTCATTAAAAAAGGACGCCAATAATTAATTATTTTTCCTAAGTCAAAAGTGCAAATTAAATCATTAATTTAAATGATTTATTAAAATGGAGATTTGGGTCGAATTTTTCCTTCAAAGCAATATATACCTTTCACAGGCAAAATCGAACTATCATGTTTATTATTCAATTTTGTCTTCTTGCATCTGAGCATTGGAGTTTGCAAACCCTAGGGTTTCTGGCAGACGATCGTTTCTGGAGAACGAAAAACTCTTCAGAGATCAGGCAGATTGAGGCTGTGAAATATCAGTTGAAGCTGGCACTTGGTGATTTCATCCAGAGATCACAGTTTGGGATTATTGAGTTATTTATTCAGAGATTTACAGAGGAAATCATCAGATTGTTAAGGCGATTTCATCACAAGGTTTCATTCAGAGATCAGGCATCTTTTCTTGGAGTCCGTACCATTATTATTGCTGCTGCAGACTGGCCGTACTACTGTACCTGCAGGCCGTACTTTATTTCTTCAGAGATTATTCTCCTGTTCTCAGATTCTGGCTCTCAGTTTAGGGCGTTGGCTTTGTCTTGAGCATTTACTGGAGATCTGGCATTGTATTCAGAGTCTGGAGATTCCTTTCTTTTACTGGCCGTACCATCTTGTATTTATTGCAGCCGCCACCCAGGTTCTTTAATAAATATTCATTGTTTTGCATTTATTACTCAGATTCTTGTATTTAAAAAACTCTGGAAAATACATATTTTGGTGCGCCCCTGTTATCTGAGCATTTCTGAGTATACTTCATGAATTTTAGATTCCATTTGAATTTTTTAGCAATTTCTTAGTAAAATCGCAGCATTCATTATTTTGTCAAAAAACTTCAAAATCACAAAAAAAACCAAAAATTGCAAAAACGACAAAAAATCAATTAGGGTTTGAAACAGAGAACCATCGTGGCTCGACAATTAAGACCCTCTAACCATATGCTCGCGTCATCCAAATAGATTCTTAGTTAGAGTTGAATTCCGTGATCGCTTGGGTTTAAGTGCTAACCCTAACGATTGTGTATTGCTCTCGCTTTGCAATTGAAAAATTGAAAAAATTTGCTCGAATATTTCAAAAACATTGTGCATTCTACTATCCTCCGGTAACTCTAGCTCATAAGCCACCTCACCAACTTTCCTAGTGACTCTGAATGGGCCATAAAATCAAGGTTTCAGCTTCTTTGCTCGACTCTTTTTTAGAGCGGACTGTCTGTATGGCTGTAGTCTGACATAAACCATGTCACCCACCTCAAATTCCCTCTCTATCCGATGCTGGTTAGTGTACATCTTTTGTTGATTCTGAGCTTGCTGAATGTTTTCTCTCAATGATCTCATGATGTCCTGACTCTCCTGCAAAAAATCTTTAGCCCAGGGCACTCTACAATCTCCAAAAATCAAATCAATGAAGTTAGCAGCCTCATACCCATACAATGCCATGAAAGGAGACATCTTGATGGACATATGGTAGGTAGAATTGTAGCAAAACTCTCCTAAATGCAGCCATCTATCCCAAGCCTTTTGCTGCCCTAAAACGTAATTCCTCAAGTAACCCTCCACCCACTTATTAATAATTCTAGTCTGTCCATCTGTTTGGGTGGTAGCTAATGTTGGGAGTCAACTCTGTACCACAAAGTTTGAGCAACTCCTGCCAAAACAAACTCATGAATTTGTTGTCCCTGTCACTTATGATATTTCTAGGTGCTCCATGAAGTTTAAACACCTCCTTGAAGAATAAATCAGCCACCTATAACGCTGTAAACCCTACTGATATAGCAAAGAAATGGGAAAATTTTGTCAACCTGTCCACTACTACATAAATGCAATCCTTCGCTTGCACCTTGGGAAGTCCTGTGATGAAATCCATAGTTATACTCTCCCATTTTTGAGTGGGAATAGGTAATGGTTGCAGCAAACCAACAGGAAACATGTGCTCATTTTTATTTTGTTGACACACCTGACACTCACGAACATACTTGGTTATGTAGTCTTTCATCCCCTTCCATGAGAACCTCTCACGGATCTGCCTCTATGTCTTATAAAATCCTGGGTGACTAGCCCATGGAGTGTCATGAAATGCCTTCAAAATCTGTTTCAAAAACTTAGTTTCAGCCACAAGGAGTATACATTCTTTATAAAAAATCAGTCCATCCTTAACACTATACTTTTCATTGTTCAAGGTGCCATCTAGTATACTGTTAGTGAACGAGTTCTTTGCATAATCCGCTTGTATTGCCTCTTTCCAATCTGCTGCTAGTTCAGAAATAATGCATAAATGTGGCCTACTAGAAAGTGCATCAACAACTATATTTCGTTTCCTCTTAACATACTCAATATCAAAGTCAAAGGCTTGTAGTTTGCTTACCCATTTTTGCTGCCTTTCACTTAGATCTTTCTGATTTAAGAAGTATTTGAGGCTCTTATGATCCGTTTTGACTACAAATCCGCCCCCAGCAAGGTACTGTCTAAACTTAGCCAAGGCATGCATGATGGCTAACATTTCTTTATCATATATGGAGTAATTTCTTTCAGCCCCTCTCAATTTTCTGCTCTCAAATGCTATTGGATGCTTGCTTTGCATTAGCACAGCCCCTATTCCTTCTCCCGAAGCATCACACTCTAGCTCAAATGGTTTAGTGAAATTTGGAATAGCTAAAACGGGGCACAATCAATACCTTGAACTGATCAAAAGCTCTTTGTGCTGATTCGAACCAAGTGAATGCCCCCTTTTTGGTCAAATTTGTAAGTGGGGCAGCAACCTGTGAGAACCCTTTCACGAACCTCCTGTAAAAACCACATAGTCCGAAAAACCCCTTAAGCTGTGATAAATTTGTAGGTGGTGGCCAGTCTTGTATTGCCTTAATTTTATTAGGGTCTACACACACACCGTTTGCACTAATGATGTGCCCCAAGTAAAGTAACTCAGTCATGCCAAATTCACACTTAGATTCTTTTGCAAACAATGACTCCCTCTCTAGAATGCCAAGCACCTCATCTAAGTGTTTTCAATGCTCCTCCCAAGACTTACTAAAGATAAGAATGTCATCAAAGAATATCAAGACATAGTTACGAAGCTGCTTGCCGAAAACTCTATTCATACATGACTGGAAAGTGGCTGGTGCGTTTGTCAAGCCAAAAGGCATGACTAAGAACTCAAAGTACCAAAAGTGGCACCTGAAGGTTGTCTTCTCCACATCCTCTGTGAAGAGCCTTGCTAATTTGGATGATGATTTTTTGTTCTCAAGTTGATATTTTGCATTTGTCAATTAAGTTCACCAATTTTGAGTTTACAAGATAAGTACACTGAATATTGATTGTAGTTTGAACATTTATCCTTCATCAAATAATAGCAGCAGCAAACATGGACTTCTTCTAAATACAAACAGTATCTTATTGCTGATTCTGTGAGTGCATACAATGATGGGTTTTGCACCCAAGACTATTCAGCAGTGCATATCAGGTTCATATCAAACCATTGCAAAATAGTGACATTGGTTATTCAAAATACAATGAAGTATATCACTACTAGGGCCCAAATATTCATAAATTGCACTCAGAAAATACAGTTTCAGATTTCTTATCAGACTTATACTAGGATATAAGGTTGGCTGCTTAAAAGGAAATGAAGTTCAGAAATTTTATAGCAACTAAGTAAAGCATGATTTCAACTGTAACCACATCACAATCTTATTCGACTACACATAGACTCACTGAGACAAACAAATCAGAGGTTCATGGCAGCATAAAACAGATTTAGCAATTATAGTGTGAGTTACAATGAGAGTATGAATATCTCAGACCTGGTGCAACAATATTCCATGACTGAAAGTGACTGTGTGACCTCCAAAAACGCCCAGAAATGTACAGCTGCTTCAAAACACTTCAAATGGCCCACGTTTCAGCTTCTTAAGATCACGTTTTGCCTGGGATATTCCAGTCGACTCCTTTACTAGCCACGAATCTGCTTCTTAATGGTGTGCCTTGCTTCCTCAGAACAAAATGACCCTATCTCAAGCTGTGTTTAACTGCCCCCCAGCCATTAATCATCACGTCCTTAACATACTTGCAGCTTCAGCAACAAAAACAACCCCTATCAAAATATTTCTGATCTGAGAAATGGCGCCTAGGGTTTCTTCAATCAAGAGGCGTCCAAAATGCACAATGTCTCTCCAAACTCGCCCAAGAAGCACACGAAATGCAAAGTGTAGGAAATCACAAAAACTGATGAAACCTCCCAGCTAGAACAGAATTGTTTCACTGTCGAATCTGGAATCTCATGGCAGAAAACCCGCCATCAAAAGTGCCCTCAAGCTCTTTCCTGTGAAGGAGAAAATTGATGTATTCAAAAGGTGTCGAATGCTTCAACAACTCTCCCTTTTGTATTTTTACATTCAAAAATAAAGTGACTTTTTACAAAGTAGGATTTTAAATATTTCCTAAGTCACTTTTTCAACATCAAATAAAGTGACTTTTATAAAGTCCACTTATAAATAAATATTTCATTAAATCATTTTTGACCCTTTTTGCTTAGTCACTTTATAAGAAGATAATTTAATTAATTACTTAATATCACATTAAAAGAATAATTTTGAACTTATGTGATAATTAAATAATTAAATAAATGATTCCCCTTGTCATCGACTCTTGCCTTTGGGAATTAGAAAGGCAAAGCGGCATCCTACTTAGCTAGCGAGAAGGAGACATTACATCCTCTTCCCTCACTCTAATCTGGTGATAACTTGATCTCAAGTCAATTTTAGAGAAGTAAACTGCCCCATGTAGCTCATCTATCAACTCATCAGTGCGAGGAATGGGATACTTGTTCTTAATTGTCTTTTTGTTCAACTCCCTGTAGTCCACGCACATGCGCATGGTCCCATTCTTCTTCTTCACCAATACAACTGAAGATGCGAATGGACTCTTACTCGGTCTTATATGCCCCATCTCAATCAACTCCTAAATGGCCTTCTCAATTTCATCCTTGTGCCTCTTCGGATGATGATAGGGAGTGGTTATGACAGGTTTGGCTCCCTCCTCCAACTCAATGACATGCTCAATACCTCTATCAGGTGGCCTCCCTAGAGGTATACTACCAAACACCTTGCTCCTCTTGGTAAGGAGCTCCTATATATCAAGGGGATAGATCCTTTTGACCTCCTCAATGACCGTAGGCATAACAATGCACTCCGCTGCCCACTAAATCTGATTATGCCTAAAAAGTTTTGCCATGCGTTTGAAGGTCACAACACGTGGTCCTCCATTGGATAAGCCTCTCAAGATGGCATGCTTAACACCTAATTTGAATTTTAACTCCATGTTCTAAAAGTTGAGAGTAATCTCTCCCAATGAATGTAGCCACTGAATCCCTAACACTGCATCTATGTCACCTATGCCCACCACATAGAAATCTTCTTTTATCTTATGGCTGTCCAACTGAACACTCAACTGCGGAACCATCCTCGTACACTGAATGGTGAATCCATCCGCCACCATAACTCTAAAACCACCAACCTCTTGTGTCAAGAGCCCTTTGCATGCTACAAGGCCCTCATCAATAAAATTATGTGTGGCTCCTGTATCGATCAAGGCTACCATACATTGCCCCTGAATCACACCTCTAATACACGGACTCATTCTTTTGGAAGTTGTGAAGTTGAGCTAACATCACACTGCTGTCCTCCACCTTTCCACCTTCTTCTGGAGCCTTTTCCTCTTCACTTTCATCAGTTATAGCTTGTTGCTCTGAATTTTCTGCAACCCCTTCATCATCTAATTGGTATTCTATCAGCAAAGTTTTAACCTTAGAAGCACATCTATGACCCTGTGTGAATGGCTCTCTGCAAGTAAAACATAGACCCTTCCTTCTCAACTCATTAAGGGTCTCACTGGTCAATTTTAGTGTACTGTTCCTTGGGTTGCTCGTGCTCTTTTGGAGTGAATTTCTTGTCCTTATCCTTCTTGGGCAGCGAACTCTTTGACTGAAATTTACTCTTAAATGCTGATGTCTCCATATCTCTAGCCTTTTTAATGGCTTCCTGAAGGCTAGGAGGATTGAAGGCTTTAATCCACCCCCTTAATAGATCAGAAAGTCCATCAATAAACAATACTACAAGCCTCCTCTTAGATAAATCTGTCACTAACACAGAAAGTTTTTGAAAATCAGCAATATAAGAGTCTATAGAACCCCACTGTTTGAGTTGGGCTAACTCCTTGAAGTACAACTCAGGATCCTTTTTATCAAATCTCTCAATTAGCCTTTCGGTGAACACTCTGTAGGAAGTGATTTGAGCATGTCCCAAAGTTATCATTCCATTATACCACCACTCGTGAACAATGCCATCTAAATGTATTGATGCATACTGTATGGATTCAAGCTCAGGCATAGGATTCAATGTGAAGTAGGTGTCAAGTTTTTGCACTCACGCCCTCACTGCCATCTTCCCAGACCCATCAAAGTAAGGAAGTGTAAGCTTCCCAACCTTTCTCCGTAACTCATTTTGCTGGTCCCTATTCCCCCTGTGGTTAGAGTGTCTCATCCTCAAGTCAATGTAATCCCTGAGTGACATGTCCATCTGAAATCCAAGCCTTGCATCAATCCAATCCTGTCTAAACTGATCCTGCTGCTCCAACAATGTGAGCTCAGGATTGACCGAAGCTTCTATCCTCAATGGAAAATTCAGCATGAGTGGTCTTGCCAAAGCTGCCTCATTACCAACTACTTGTCGATCTACCCTGTTTCCTTGACCCAAACGATCCATCCTTTGTACCAACTCTGCTAACCTGTCATTAGTTTCCTGTTGTTGTTGTGCTGCCCTCAACTATCCCCTAACCAAAGTATCAAGTAAGATTGCCATTCTATCTAGAGGTTCCTCATTTCTCTCATTCCTGTTATTTCTTTCATTCCTATCACCATCTCCACCCCTGTCTCCCATGTTTCCTGTGTTAGAAGACCCACTAGATGAAGTTTCTATTTGTTGCTCTTCTTCTAATGATGACCAATGTTCCCAAAAACTCTCTTCCTTTCTCCTACTTCTTTCTAAATACCTCCTTTCACTATCACTTCGGCTCACAGAAATTTAAACCCATTGCAGGCAAGTCGATTAGAGCTCTGATACCACTGTAATAAACAACCCCCAATTTTTTTTTTTCTATTTTTCACCTGTTTGTTGTTTGCTGTTTGAAAGTTTCTTTAAGTGTTTGACAATGTTTGGAAAGGGTTTTATTTTTGCATATGATATTTTCAAGAACATAAACTAAAATGAAATATGAAGTAAAATAAAGCAAGACAGAGCACTTTCAGAAGCTATGTAATTTTCTGATTTCTTTCCAATAATATTTCAGTCATACAATATCAATAACAACAATAGATTAAAGCGTATCAGACCTGGAAGGAGTGAATAACAGCAATCTAAGTCCTCCTTGATAGCTGCGCCACACCCATGAACATCAACCAGCACCTCCTACTGGATTGGCGTCCACTCCTAGCCACTAAACCTTTCAAGAAACTGATGAAACCAACAAGCCCTAGGAGTCGTACTTCCAACCAAGCCGTACCTCCTAGAAAAGGACGACTTGCTTGGAAAAAATAAAATCTTCTAAAAATCTAAACTTGTGCTAGAAGGGTTGCCCTTGCAAGAGAAATTGATCTATCAAATACCCATTTCGAAAACTTCCTCCATTTTTGACTTATGAGCAATTACATGGTTCTCCAGTTCAAAAAGAAAGCTCCTAAAAACTTGCAAAATCACACCAAACTAAAAAATAAAGCACACCACACCCAAACCAGCAAACCCACACCAAAAAACCTACTAAAAACCACTCAAAAATACCAATAAATCTTCATCTTGAAAGCACAGTTTCTAGTTGAAATCACCCAACACCAACCTGAGCAAGGTCTTTCACTGCCGGGGCTAGTCTTAGAATAAGAGGTTTGTTGTCTCCAAATCCTGTTCTACAACTCTGGCTTCAAACCAGCAGCATATCCCTGTATTTTCTCAAACTCAGCATATGCAAAAGAGCCTCCAATTAGGGCGACTAGCAACCCTAATTTCCAACATCTCTCCTGAAGCTTTTGAATTTAAATTTAATTTTTAATACTTTCCTTCATTAGTTTGGGCGCCCAAGGGGAGAATGATATAATTTAATTTTAAAAAACAACTTTAAGTTGAGAGACCAGGCGCCAAGGTCACTTTTTTAATGAGTCCCCCTTATGACCCCTTTTTAATTTAAAAACATAGTCACTTTATTAAGCACACATTTCAAGGCATAAATCAAATATTAAAATAATTTCCTCAAGGTGACTTTATCATTTGAATATGTTGCACTACAAGCCTGACCTAGTCCAGTGTTCCGAAAATGGACTTACTATTTTTAGTAAATGCTAAAAATAGTAATTCACCATCCAAAGGCTCAAACTGGAGAGTAACTGAAATGCACCAAGGCTCACTGACAGCAGTGAGCATCCAACTGGCCCTACTAAAAATAGAAAGTACCCAGCAAAACAATAAACCCAAGTTGGAACTAAGTCCCTTAACTGAACCACCTAGCCAACAGGAACTCGGGAATTGGCTAGAGGTAATGTCCACTGCTCAGAGGCTAGGAGGGGACATTACAGAACCCCTCAAAGTTCTCTGCCTGGAGTCCATGCCTGGCAACCAAACCCTCATCGATGAAGTTATGCGTAGCTCCAGTATCAATCAAAGTGATACAACGCTGCCCATTCAAGACTCCTCTGATTCTGAATGATCCTTGTCTTTGCATGCTAGATTATAATGCCATAGGGGATAGCTTAGCATCTTTTCCTGACCCTGTAGATGCTCTTCCTATCTCATTATCCTCTGTATCAGCTCACTGTTCTAAATTTCCAGAATCTGAATCATCAACATAATACCACTCCATTCGATTTGCCTTGCCCTTAACAAGACAATTATGATCCCTACTATATGGCCCTTTGCACCAGTAACATAATTTCTTTTTTCTTAAGTCATTAAGGGTCGCATCGTCAAGCTTAACTGTTGATTTCTTCTTCTGATCTGCAACTTGATGATGGCTCTCATTCTCTAGAGGAGTCAAGGTTTTAGGCAGAGACTACTTTTTCGAGGTAGTGAGCTCCATGCTTCATGCCTTTTTCATCATGTCCTGTAGAGTAGGTGGGTCAAATGCCTTGATCCAACCTTGCAATGGCTCAAACAATCCCTCACTAAATAGAATAACCAATCTCCTCTCTGAAATGTTAGGCACCATCACCGACAATTTTTGAAACTCACCAATGTAAGACTCCAAAGTGCCCACCTATTTGAGCTGAGCTAGCTCTCTAAAATATAACTTTGAATCGTTACAATCAAACCTCTCAATGAGTCGGTTAGTGAACTCATGATAGGTAGTAATAAGATGGTGTTGTAATGTAACCATGTCGTGATACCACCACTTGTGCGCTAATCCATCCAAGTGTAGAGTGGCGAACTTAATCGCTTCATCCTCTAGCATTGATCTCAGAGACAAATAGTTGTCCAATTTCTCGACCCATGATCTCGCAGTGCATTTATCACTGCCGTCAAAGTGTGGCAAGGTGACCTTGCTCATAGCCTGCTGCAAATCACGAGTGCCCTGTGGTGCCTGGGGTGCCATGTGCTCTGTCCTAACTGCTCCTCCCCCTCTAGGCCTCTTCAGATCCAGGAACTAATTTAAAGTCAACAATTCCCTGACCTCAACTAGTAGGGTCATATACTTAACATAATGGCATCTAATATCACCAACTGTGATAACAAATGGCTCCTGCATTGGAACCTCTTGTGCCTGCGGCGCCTCCCTAGGGGTGAAGGTAGGTTGCATGGGTCTGAGAACTAAACTAGTGGAAGTAGTAGACCCCATAACTGGCACATTAGGCTGACCAACTCCACTAGTCTCGCCAGGATGATTGGGTTGCTGAGGGGTAAACTGTCTCATAGTCCCCAAGAGCTATGACATCATATCCATCATATTATCCATCTACCTCTTAACTTTGGATTCAGGACTAAATGAACCTACTCATCCCTTATCCGTCTCTGCCATGGCGCCTCTCACACTATTTGTCACTGTCACTATCAATATTGTGAATACCCAAAATACCTGATACTGTTTCACCTTCCCGTAATAGAGGTGGTTCCCATTATGCTGCACCTCTGGTGTACTCAATGTTCTTTTTACTCAAAATAATATTACCAACATAGGATGGCGGGAAGACTGTGCTCTGATACCACTGACGTATCCCGCCCTGATCTGAAATATTTACTAACTGAAACTGCATGTGTGTTTGCTTGTGCTTTTAAAGTTCTTGTTTTGTTTTGAGTTTTTTTGATAATGAGTTTTCCAGGAAATGCAATAAAATATACACAAATACAGGAAAAGAAATATTGAAGCAAATATGATAGACTAATAACTCATCTTTATTATTGCTCTTGGATATACAAAGAAATCATACCCAGTGGCTGAACAATAAAATATTGCAATTCTGAAATAATGTGATCAGCAAATTGTATACTAGCAACGTTGGATGCCTTCCTTCAAGAGACTAATTTCCACGCCCTGAGTTTGCCGCTCAATGATCAAATGTCATAGACGCCTAGGATGATAGATGTTTGAGGTCTCAACTTAGGTGTTTTCACCTCCTTGAAAACCACATGCCAATGAGAAGAGTACAGCCAACAATGAAAATGGTATGGCCTGTCTAATGAAACCCACATGCTAACAATGAAAGGTGCAATCAGCAATGAGATGATAAACAGCAATGATTACCCTAATGTAATTCTGATCTGCACAAAGAACTTCTCAAAAACCCATGTAAATCAACTCGTGTAAGCACAATCATGACTCCCGAATGAACCCACCTGAAAATGCAAACCTTGGGTGGTATTTCACAACTGAAGAATGCACAATCTGAGAGAGCTACGTTCTCTAAGATCAATCTGCAGCTGAAAACCCTTGTTTTCTTCTCACAACAAAAATCCTCATAAATTTGATAAGTGTTCAATAACGAATGAAATGCTTTTTTAAAGCTTTTTTTATCTCTCCCAAAAAAAAGCACGACTCCCAAGGCACTTTTAGTCATTAAATATATTTGCTTTTTGTTGCCTTATAATATCGTTCATGTGGGCACCCATATCAATGACTAAATGATTTGACATTAAATAAACCTTTATTATAAAGTCAAATAAAGTCATTATTAATATCCACTTTTATAATTAATTATTATTAAAGTAACCACTTTAATGATAATTAAAATATCATAACTCCATCAATAATCAACATTAATTAATTCTATCAAACACTAGAAGGCAGCCCACTAATTCCTCTACTAACCAGAGTGCCTTAATAAAAATAGTAAGACTGGACCCCAACATCTGAGTGATTTACTAAAAATACTAAATATGCATAAACGGAGCCCAAAACACCTCCAGAAGGCAAACCCTGAATATCACCAAGTACTGGAGAAGAAAACACCATAAAATGCCATCTAAAGAACTAGATAACTCCCTCACAAGGCCCTCTAATCACCATCATTAGCCTACAAGGACCTGATGATAGGCTAATCCACCAAACTCTTGACTCTGGCTAAAAAGGGGACATTACAGATTAACAGTTTTTCTAGTTTACAATTTTTGGTGTGAGATATTCCTTAGTTTTTCAGCATCCAGTTTGTGTCTTTAAGTTATAGATTGAGTTTTGGGTTTATGGTGATTAATGATGTATTTTTTCCAATATTTGTGTGAGGTAATATTCAAGATACCAGGCTAATATTGTACTCTTTGCACGGCTCTGATTTATTTAAATGTCAATTAACTCAATTTTTTGAGGTTGTCGTATACATGTAAAGGGAGCCGCATCATAGAAAGGTATATATATTTCTCTTTGCAGATTTGAGGGAAATCATACGGATTTGCATTCAGAAAATGATGACTATTTGTGGGCCCAGTCACAGCCCATAAGAAATCATTACGTTTAATATTGTTGTGCTAGGGGTCAAAATTCTGACAGAAATCTGATTCAAATTTCTTGTCTGTGCTAATTTACCCTTCCTTCAGCCTACTCGCAGCCATGTGGAGTTTTAAAAGAGACAAAATGCTGACTTCTGGGGCCCATTCTTTGAATATAGGTTTATTTTAAGTCTGTCACAGCCTTTTTGGAACTGTTGTGTTGTGTATTTTGGAACAATTTCACTGTCAAATAGCCATTGTGCCTTTCAGCTCTGCTATTGGAGGCTGCTTATTGATCATTCGCTAAATATTATATTCAAAGGGAACGCAGTGAGTTGCAGCCTTTGGTAGGAAAATTAAAGGAGGATTTTCAGCTTAAATTCTGAGGTGTCATTTGTTTACAAACTCGAATCATGTATCTCAAGCCTGGCTGCATCTTTTTCAAGTATCATTTTATATTCTAGGAATTAGCTTATGAGTTTCAAGCATTTATATTTCAGTTAAGTGGAGAGTTTTCTAGTGTTACTACTTGTTACAACTAATTCAGTCAAGGATATTTGACTTTAAAAATTGTAATTTCAAGACTACTGTTCAAATATTGTAATACTGGACAGTTTATCACTAGCGATTCTAATTGATATTGTTGAAGATCCTAAACAGTTCACTGTTGGGTCCAAGTTAATCATTGTAAAGATCTTGGTAAATTTATCAATTGGATCCTATCTTTATTTTTTGTACTTTCCACCATCTTGGCGTGTGTCAGAATCGGTGATTAAGTTTGTCATTTTAGCATTAATGCAATTCTGCTTGCATTTAGCCAATTTTACTTGATTGAAATTTGCATTTCACTATCAACCATTTCGGCTTGATTGATTCTATGATTTGTTTATATTGTAAATTGATCAGCTAGCGCCAATATCTTTCAACGTAATTCCTTGTCCTCATTCTAATCTCTGTATAATCTCACCTTGCCCATATCTAGAACTTCATAATCAAAAAGAGCTAGAATTCGAGTGATTGCAAAAAATTTATGTCAATTTGAGCTAACACCCTGCAAAAGTTATTACATGGTCTGCAAACATCAGCGAAGATCCCAACAATTTTGGTGCATTAGCTAAAGAGAGGAGAGGAATTCTTATTCTTCTTCACCTATGGCTAACTCGATAATAAATATCCCAAGAAGTTGGAAGGCATCAAGTATGCAATGTTAAAGAAAGTGAGTTCGAATAGGTGCTTAAGGTTTCAACTGAGATTGATTTTGAAGCAACAAGTGATGCAAGCCATTGAAGGGAGCAAAATGATTAGAGCAACGCAAAAATGTAGGGTAAACAAGGCCAAGCTGAAATGGATCCTATGGAGGGAGTAGGATCTAGCTAGGTGTATGCCATGAGGACCCATAGAGAACAAGAAGAGCACATGATCAGTTTAGTGCACAAGGAAGTAAGCTTCATGGGAAGGGACAAGGATGTGCTGGCCTAAAAGGTTTGATGTCTGGAAGGTTTTCAGTCATAGAATGCTTTGGAGTTATCCTAAATTTCAAAGAGTGAAAGTGCACATAGTCATGAACCACACAATGCAAAATGGCAAAAGTGAAGAGTACAAAGCTAATGTCAAAGGATCATTACACTGAAAAGCTAGTTGAAGACCAATGTGGGTGAGCAACTAAGGATCTCATTAAGTAGCATATGTAGTTGCACAACCAAATGGAGAAGTGCATAAAGTGATGTATGATGTGCAGAGAAGTGAATGCTTTCTTGAGGTTTCAAGCACAAGTTTAATGCAAGGAAGGATACTTTGTTCTTCAAATCATAGTTACAAGACATGGACTATTTCAAACAATTTTTTTACTTGGACTTAGAGTCTGGAAATTGAAAAACCATGAAATATAGAAATTTTTAAAGGATATAAGGCTTTTAATATGCACCCTTCACTAAATCAACTTTAAAGAAGTAAAAAACTAATCGAATAGAAGCTACTTTGAACACATACACAAGCATACATTAATTAAATAAGTAAAAAAATAGATTCGAGCTAAAGGAAACAGCATTTTTAGATATTAAAATATACTCGTGTTTTAGGTCTACAAAACTCATGGATTATGAAATCCATGGCATCAAAAACAAAAGTCAAGAGTAAAACTATGGTCAAGAGGAGCCTGCATCACTCAACTTAATAATCCATGGCATCAAAAACAAAAATCAAAAGTAAAACTATGGTTGAGAGGAGCTTGCATAACTTGACCCAATGTTTACAGCCCTATCGTTGGTCATGCATTTGCATCTGAGATATTGGTCCTTGATGTTGATGTACTCATGATAGCTATGTATCTATCGGCAACATCAACAACTAGGGGATCTACTCATACTCTCTCCCTTGGCACAACTCCTACCTCTACCTCAAGATTAGCTTGATCAACCCATGTAAAGTCATCCTCAATGAAGATAGAATCCTCAACCTCAATGATTCAATCTAATTGTGGGTCAACCTTCTCTAATGTGTTGGGGGGTAAGTCAGGGCCCAACATTTTTTTTGTGACAAAAGCAAAGGTTGTAATGAACATAGATAAGATCATTCAACCTTAGCACTAACAAGCTATAGTGTCTCTTGGAGTGTATGTGCTCAAACATACGCCAATTTCACTTGCATCCATAAGCATTGCATGAAAACACACATGGAAATCCTCTATAGATTTCACACCTTAGCACCAAACCTTTCACACCATTCATCTAAAATGCGAAAAAAAAAAGGAACTCAATCTCATTGTTCAATATTACCATAAAAATTTGTAAAACTTTAAATTTATCATATGCCCTTAATAATTTTTTACCTAGCCACTATGTCATCTAAGTTGCCATACATTTATCTTGCACAAAGACCTCCCCTTACACAAGTTTAAAAATCTCTCAAAGACAATCCTCACTCTAAACTAAGAGTCTACTTCCAAATGTTTTATGATTGTTTAGAGCCCACTCAAAACCTCCTCATCAACCTTGAAATCCAAGCAAAATTGGAATGCTAGATTCAAGAAATAAGTAGTTGCATGCAAGGGCCTATGAAGCTGATGGTGTCAGCATCGATCAATGATATTCCGTATGGATATGTTGGGATAGGTATGTCATACACTTTACAATTATAATGTTCAAAATTATTCATTAATATTGCATTTATTTATTATTTGTGGGCCCACACGAAAAAAACCACCCCACTTATAACTTGGCCATTATGCCATATGTTGTATTATGACATGTATGATGTGTAAGAGAATATCATGTCAAGAAGGATATGCAAGAGCATCTATGAAAAAGATAGTGATGTAAGAAATGTTATGATGCGTAAGAGCATGATTGTAGGGGAGTTACATTGTTGAGCAGGAATCTTGACCAATTATATGATGCATCATAGAGATCTTTTAAGGGAGATTATGGAGTCAAAATAGAGTGCCAAATTTGGTGAGTGGATTATGATGAAGTTATTGAGCATTATGACAACATAAGAGCATCTAATATTTTTAGCATGTTGACTCATCATGAAGGGGGCATTGGAATCTATGCCCTAGATTTGCACACCATATTCGGGTCATGGTATTGGCCCATGGTTTGTAGTTTACCACTTATGGTTTCATGTATTGAATCTCCTCTATATTGGATGCTAGAGATGGAGGTTTATAGTGTGTGTGCAAGTACCATTATGCTGTCAAAGTTGCTCCAAATTCTCTAGTTGGTGATACTCCTATGACAGCACAGCCTAGAAGTTGTATTATAACCTTATTTTTGGTGACAATACAACTAGTTTTGCTTGGAGTGTGGAGTTTTTCTCCCAAAAGAGTTTTCCCCACGTAAATAAATGTGTAATGGTTATAATGTTTTTGTGCACATCTTCCTTCATAGATTAGTACAAGAAGCGTATTTTGCACCTCTACTTCCTTTCATTTAGTAGTAGGGCTTGATCACCTCAAATCCTAGCTATTAGGGACAAGGTTTTTTGTATTGATCTTGGATTGAGTGAGATCTTGCACAGAAGGATATCTTGTTGTAGAAAAAATGACAAGCACATCAAGGATAAAGATGGAAAGATTTATGTACACTAACTTTGAATTGTGGAAGCTCAAGATGGAGGATATGCTCATAGATAGATATCTATATATTGTTGTATCTAGATCCAAACCCATTGCAATGTCACAAACTGACTAGGACATATTGGACAAAAAACAAAGGCCTCATTAGGCTCTACTTGGCACATCACATGTTGTTAAATGTACATGAACAAGTCATCGCACAAGCCCTTTTAGAAGTTGGGAGAAATTTTTTAAGCTAAATCCCTAGTAAATAAGCTTTTCCTATGAAAGTTGTATACCCTCAAGATGGAGGATGGTGGTTCTCTAGCCAGTCACATGAACACATTCACTATGATTGTAATCTAGTTGCACTCTATTGGAGTGAAAATAGAGGAGGATCGTTGTATGACATTTCATTGTTCTTTTCCAAATTCATGGGATCACCTTCAGATGGCTATTAAGAGCATTACCTCTAAGCTCAAGATGGATGAAGTAGTGGCATCATTACTCTTAGAGGAGACGTAAAGAAAAGCTTCTAAATCAACTAAGAAGGCCCTGTCAATTCATGAAAGACCGAAGGAGAAAAGCAAGAAGAACAAGGGAGAAAAGTCAATATCCAAATCTTGTGGGAGATCTACAACTCCCAGAAAGTCCAAGGCTAAGTGTTGGAATTGTGGCAAGCCCAAGCACTACTATAGGGACTACAAAGATAAGGGAAAAAAAAGAATTCAGATGATGAATCTGAAAAGCATTCTCAAAATGGTGCAAATGCCTTTGTCGCAACCTTGGCAACTCATGCATTGGAAGGTGCATGTTTGGTTGACTTAGGTGCTTTTTTATAGATGATTTCCCACCAATAGTGGTTCTCTAATTATGAAGAATATGATGGCAGGAAGGTGTGCCTTGGAGATGACTCTCACCTAAAGATTATTTGTCATGGAAGATTTTTTATCAAATTCACAAATGGGCATGTGAAGAGGATCAATGGTGTTCTACATATCCCTAGTTTGGAACAGAACTTGTTATTGGTAAGCAAGAATGTTGTGTGTGTAAGTTTATCTAGTGAAGGATGTAAGATGGTGTGAGGAGCTATGGTGCTTAGTAAGGATGTTCATGTGGGCACTCTATTTCAACTAGATGCAAGCACTATTTAGTGCAACAATTCCTTTGTTCCTGTAGTGAAAAGATCTACAAAAACTACACTCACCATTAAAATCAGTAGTGAAAAGAAGTGTTGTTTCCACTTCCAATGGTCATGCATTTTGGGTACCTAAACAAGCTTTTGCTCCAAAGAGAAAGTTACCTATAGAGAAGACAATGTTATTGTGAAGCCAACTTCTACTTGTCATGATCACACTCACTTTTAACGAACTCAAATTGCTTTGGGAACTCATGGATATGATTATATTCTATGTTATGATTATAGTCTATGTTGACACCGATATGATTGTTAGAGTAGCAAGTTACTAATTACTTGAAAATTATTTGGCGAATTAATGATTATGAACTTGTTCACATTTTTTAGATTAGAGTTTACTATTCGTGTGTAATTATCACTATGGACTAATTTTTGAATGAACTCAACTGTGTAAATTAAATTTTAATGTACTTTAAATAGGTGTTATGTGTTTATGCAATACTATGTAAATATATTTTGAATGGTGGATTAAAAATTTTATTTGTTTTCTTTTTGGATCATGATAATATTATTTAATTATGATATATTTATGTTTATATATATATA
>VDFB02351454.1:0-12282 GCA_007258455.2 Sequoia sempervirens
AATGAACTTGCTCTCAGTGAAGGGTTTGGTGAAGATGTCAGCTATCTAATCTGATGTCGAACAATACCGAAGATCAAGAACCTGATCATGAATCAGCTCTCGAAAGTAGTGCATGTGAATCTCAATGTGTTTGGTCCGCTGATGATATACTGGATTGCAAGAGATCTAAATAGCACTCTGGTTGTCACAAAAGATGACTGTAGGCTTCCAAAAGGAAATTCAAAACTTAGTGAGAATGTGTTGAAGCCAAATGGCCTCAGTAGTAGCATTAACTGCTCCTCGATACTCATCTTCTATAGATGAAAGAGCAATAGCAGATTGCTTCTTGCTCGACTAAGAAATTGGACCAGAACCAAGAGAGAAGCAATACCCTAAAGTAGACTTGTGATCCTGAGAATCAACTGCCCAATCTAAATCTATGTATCCCACCAATTCAATATCCATGCCTACTGCATAATGAATCCCATAACTATGAGTTCCCTATAGATAGTGAAGAATCCACTTAGCTACTTTCCAATGCAGCTCATGTGGCTCATGCATGAACCTAGAGACCATGCCCATGACATAAGAAATATTAGGCCTCGTGTGAGTCAAGTATATGAGACTTCCAACCAATTGGCAATACAAGGTAGCATCTACCAAAGGTGAAGAACAAGAAGCCTCAAGTTTGACCCCTAATAGACATGGAGTCGACGCAAGCTTACAACCAGCAATGCAAAATTTGGAGAGCATATCAAGAGCATACTTGGGCTATGAAAGAAAGATACCAGCCAAAGACTATGTAATCTCAATGCCCAAGAAATAGTGAAGAAGACCCAAGTCAGACATCAGAAAACGGTTGTGAAGGGTAGTTTTTACTGCCTTGATGGTGGATGAGGAACTCCCTGTAATCAGCAAGTCATCAACATAGAGAACAAGCAAAGTGAGAGTATCATCCTACTGTAAAATGTAGACATTTGGATCAGAATGGCACTGAGTGAACCTAACTGATAGAAGAAAGGAGTCCATCTTGGCATACCAGGCTTGTGGGGCCTGTTTAAGGCCATAGAGAGACTTCTGAAGTTGGTAGACAAGTGAAGGATCCTGGATGAACCCCTGTGGTTGCTCCATATATATCTCCTCCTGAAGGTCACCATGAAGAAAAGCACTCGTCACATCCATCTGATGAACTTCCCAGCGATGGGCTGCAGCAATGGCAAGGACAAGTTGGATTGAAGTCATCTTGGCAACTGGTGCAAAATTCTTAGAGTAGTCAATCCTAGGAACTTGGGAGAATCCTTTTGTGACCAAGCGAGCCTTATGTTTGTCAACTGACCCATCTGCAGCAAATTTTACTTGATAGACCCACTTGCATCGAACAAGTTTTCTTCCCTTAGGAAGTGGGACTAAATCCCAAGTATGGTTCCTTTCCAAGGAACTGAACTCTTCCTACATAGCAGCATCCCACTCAAGGACACTAGAAGCTTCCCTAAAGAATTGTGGATTAGAAGCTTAAGCAAAGAAGAGATGAGGAGCCTACTCAAACTGTGACCTTGTTCTTCTCATATCTGAAGGATCACCAATCTAATCACCTACTGACTCCAAAGTTTGACGAGCCCAAAGAGGCCCAATGGCAGGAGAATCTAGAAGAGAATCATCATCCTCTAAATGATGACTAAGAGAGGAGGAAGATGAACCCTCATCATCACCATCTGAAGTGGAGGAAGAAGACTCCTTGGGAGGATTAAGATCCTCAGAAGAACTATCATCATGAAGTCATAGTGTCTCCATGGGAATGAAGGATGGAGAAGTGGTAGAAGAAGTATCTTCCTCAAACTGAACACTTCTCTCAATGAAGAGCTCATGTGTGGTAGGGTGGAGTAGCCTATAGCCTTTGACACCATCTATATAGCTAACAAATATGTAAGGCCTACTCTGTGGATCCATTGCCTTGCATTTCTTTGCTGGAATGTGGGCCCATGTAGGAGACTCAAACACTCAGAAGTGCTTGACTATGGGTTTCCGACTGGTCCAAGCTTGAAGAGGAGTTACCCCCTTCACAGCTCGGTGAGGAAACCAGTTTTGGATATAACATGCACAGTTGATGGCCTCTGCCCAATACTGAGGTGCCAATGATTTGGAGTGGATCATACAATTGGCCATTTCCTTCAATGATCAATTCTTTCATTCTGCAACTCCATTTTGTCATGGACTGTAGGGAACTGTGTGCTAAAGATTAATACCCTCTGAAGCACAAAATTGCTCAAACCTCTGGTTGACATATTCCCCGCCATTATCGGTGTGTAGAAACTTAACAACCTTTCCAAATTATTTCACTGCAAAAGCTTTAAAGTCTTGAAAAGACTTAAAGACTTCAGACTTTTGTTTGAGAAAATATACAAAGGTGTATCGGGAAAGATTGTCAATGAAGGTCAATACATATCTAGCTCTGCTGAATGAAGGCTGCTGAAATGGACCGGCCAAATCACTGTGTACTAACTCCAAGAGTTGTGCAACTCTCCATGCTTTGCCTTTGTCAAATTTTTCTTCAGGATACTTGCCAAAAATGCAACCTTGACAAACTCCATCAGAGAATCAAATTGAAGGAAACCCTGTAACCATGTCGTGCTGACTAAGCTGCTACAAGTAGCGATAGTTCAAGTGCCCAAACCATTGATGCCACAAATGACTCACCTCATTTGAGTGAGTGAGCAATGCCAGTGAAGGAGAATCAGGAACAAAATGAGAAAAGTGATAAAGCCAAGAATGGTTATCAACTTTTCCTATAGTAATTATAGACCCATTGTGCAGATCACTGATAACCACAAAATCAGGTGTAAATTCAACTCTCTTTCTAGAACCTGTATGGATGATTTGGTAGATAGATAGGAGATTAATTGACAAAGAAGGCACACAAAGAACATCATGGAATGTCCCTTCACCAATGTCAATAGACCCTCTCCCAAGAACTTCTAGTGTATCATTACCCATAAGAATATTAGGCATAGAACACGACTCCAAGGATGAGAAACTTTCCTTTTTATTGGCCATGTGGTGAGAAGCACCTAAGCCAATTACCCAAGAATCTGGTTGAGAAGCTACTGCAACTAAGGCCTTGCTCTTTCCTTTCCCCTTACTCTTTTTTGTGTTCTTTGAAGACACTTCTGATGAGACTTGTTTGACAAAATCAAGCACCTAGGTATTGTTCTTCTCAAGAAGATGTGACAAGTGATCAATTTGTTTCTTCAAGTACTTATATTCATCATGGCCATTTTTCTTACAATAGGAGCACTTTGTTTTCTCCTTGTTGGGCTTATCACCTTTTGAAGAAGATGCATCATAAGCTATTTTTGGTGCAGCTGGTTTATGTTCTTGCTTTTTTTCTCCTTGGTTATTTTGTTTCTTTTCTTGCTTAGAAGGCCCTTTTTGATCTTTTGTGCCTTGATTTGCAACCAAGGCATGAGATTTAGAGGGCTTAATTGTGTCCATTTGAATCAACTTATCTTGTACTTTTGCGAGTTCATTTTCAAAATCATCAAGAGAAGGAATTTGATAGTTGGTTCCTAATGCACTTTTTGTGGCATAGAATGTAGAAACAAAAACTGAATAGTTTGGACCAAGTTTGGAAAGAATGCTTAGAATTAATTGGGAATATTTCTTGTCTATCCCACACACCTTCAATTGCAATCTTACAACCTTTAGTTTTGTGAAGAAGTCTTGAATTGTATCAAAATTAAATAGATTTAACCCTATTAGCTCATTCTCCAATTGGTGTCCCCTTGATTCATCTTGTTTACCAAACAACCCTTCTAAAGTTTTCCATACATTATTTGGAGTTGTAGGAGATTCAACATGAAAGAGAAGATCAAGGGATATAGACATGCATAAAGTACCATAAGCTTCATCACATTTGTTAAACCATTTTGGCTTTTCTGCAAGTAGTAATGGTTCAGTTTCAAGACCCATAGTTATTCTAAACAACCTCAACTTCTTAAGATAGATTGTCATTTTTTACTTCCACTCATAGTAGTTATAGGGTGTGAGTATTGGTACTGTAGTTTGATCCATTTTAATGCAAAAAGTAAGATTGTTTGTTGTGTAGAAAAAAGAGAGAGCAAGATCAACGCAACACACTAGACACCCCTCTTTTCACTCAATCAAAAAGACCTTCCCCCCCCCAAAATTGGCACTTTATAAGTTAGCACGTTTACAATTATAAATAGGACCATTAGATGGGAAATGAAAAATTATGTACTTTTGCAAAAATGACACTCAATTTCGAGCTACCGATCAAAAGTTACAGTTTGCCAATAACAAAGATGGCCTTCCAGCCACTTGTTGGAATCGGGGTGGAATATAGAATCTAGTGATGTGATTTTCAAAGGGGAATTGGCCTCTTTCCAACTCTAGCCTCACTCTTTGTCTTTGATAGGTGAAAAGAGGAGAAATAAAACCTTTAGTATTCACGCCTAGACAAAAACAACAGATTTTGGTGTCTTATATCAACAAAAAATGGTCAATAAACTTGGAAAAATGATCCCTTCCTCATATTAGGGCTATGGGGCAACCATTTAAGGCTGCAAACAACAAGAATACACCACAAAATTGATGAAAAATAATGCTCTGAAAAAAAACGCCCTTTCAGAAAATAATTTTTTGCCAAAGCCTCTGGTGTCCAAATATGGACTATCTTTATATGAAAATGGAGGTTTTGGGGCCTTCCAAATGCAATGGAAAAGTCTATTTGGCCTCAAAAAGCCTCATTTGAAAGTTGTCTTCCAGATTTGAGGTTTCACAACTGCAACAAATGATCTCTGATTTTGGTGAAACAAAAATCAATCTTGACTTCTTGGAGCCTCTTGGACACAATGGAACAAAAAGAAATGCTCCTAGAATCCTCTAGAATGTTACAATCACCCAGATCAAGAGAAATACAAACATGCAATGACAAGGATTATTGGATCTTCATAAACCCTTGCTATTCTCTAGATCATATGCACCACAAGAGAAAAAAAAAGAGTTTTACAAGATCACTGAAGAGATCTAATCTTTCAAAACATGCTCTGATACCATGTTAAAATCTGAGAAACAAATTACAACCTAGAATTGAATTGAAAGAGATAGATCAAATAAACTATAAAATACAAATAAAATGAACAGTATAATAGTGATACCAAGAGAAAATTGATGTGAAGTGCTCCAAGGAAAAATAGCATTAGATTACTATCTCCAACTATTGAATAGAAAAACAAGCTAGGTAGCATGCTTATATAGACGAGAGAGAGGGAGGAGGTGGCAACACTGACCAATGAAGAGCAACCATCTATCATACTAAAGATAGTAAAGTATCTTCCCAAGATAGCCAATGGATGCTCACGTGTAGGAAGGTGACACTCGATAATCCTCTCACCTAATTAAACATGCTTTATTAACTTAAGCAAACTTAAATAAATGTGTAGGAAAAACCTTATAATAAGGAATAAAAAACTCACATTAACAATTTGAACTTTTTAGGATGGGTAGGGGTGGTTTTTGGTTCACAACTACCTACAAAATTTTGATAATTGTGAAGGGTAGTGCACAAGTGCATAAAGGGATCGAATTTCATCGTGGTAAGCTTGTCACATATCTTGATTTGTAAATTTTCTATAGACATCTTTTGAAGGTGAGAATCCATAATCTTCACATTGATTTAGGAATAAAGTGATTGGTAGCGTGAAATAAAGTCAGTGACTTTTTCATCATCATTTTGCTTGCATCTCATCAAATCCGCTAATGTCATTTTAGATGCCATATGCACTTGGAAATGGTTAATAAAGGCTTTAACAAGTTCATTAAATGAACGAATTGAGTTATTTAGTAATGTAGAAAACCAGTCCAAGTCAACATCTTCCAAGGATCAGGGAAAAAGCTTAGGAAAAAGTTTGTCCTCAAGGATAAAGTCACTACACAAAGTAGTAAAGGTATTAACATGATTAGCAATATCTCCCTTTCCTCCATATTTCTCAAATCTAGGGATCTCTATACCTTGTGGCATTGGATTTCTCAATATCTCCAAGGAGAGGGGGCTGCTTTTGACATAGTATGAAGGTGGACCATTTTGAATTTGATTTATGGTGGAAACTTGGTGTTGAATGGATGAGAGGCTTTGTAAGAAGTGGTTAATGATAGGGTCATTGCTTATGGTTTGAGATGGAGGTGAAAATGGTGGTGATGTGTATCTATCAGGAAGACAAGTGAATGAATTTTTTTACAAGAGGAGATATAAGATTAGATGCCACATAGGTATAAGGAACACTAGTGGAAATGTTCGCAGGAGGAAAGATATTGCTAGTTGGTTGCATCGTTGTGGCCAGTTGAGGATTGTTATAGGTGGGATCAAAGGTTATGGTTAAAGGGGGAGGAGTTTGATTTCCTCCTTGGCTTTGCACATTGTTTGAAGCTTGAGCACCATTAGTGGCGGAAGGAAGGTTTTTTCCAAAGATTTGAGCTATGTTAAGAAGAACTTCTAGTCCTTCATCACTTTCCATCATGCGGTGAAGACTATCTATGGAAGGTATAATAGTTTGGAAATGTTTTCAATACTCATACTATCTTGTAAATGAGCTAGGTCTTCATGCATTTTCATTAAGTTTTCTTGAGGGATATGATCAACCATTGTTTGAAAACTTGGAATAGCACTTGTAGGTAAGTTAGGCATAGCAAAAGAGGTATCAAAGGTATGGTCCATACCTAGTGAACTATTACCATCAGTAGGAGTAAGATAGCTGGATAACCCAAGATCCACAATGAGTGTTTTATCGCGAGATGTCATGAGTCTCGCACTTTGTCTCACCACAATATTAGTAGCAGGACACTAAGTAGTACAACTCATGCAAGGGATAAACCAAAGAAAGTGCAATGAACATAATATCCTATGCTAGAAATTACACTTAAGATTAAAGAAATTAGAATAATGACAATTCTACAAATTGTAACAAAAAACTGAAAGCAACAAACAAAAGCACAGAAGAGCAATTTCAAAATTTGAAAACTCCAAAGTCAAAGTCAACAGGGACTAACATGCTAGTAAGGGTATGTTGGTCCTATTGGTGAGATTTTGAGGTTCCAAAAGGTGAAACATAATGCAAACAATAGAGATAGGATTCTAAGCTAGAAACCCTGAGAGGGACTAAGATGCCAAGAAGGGAATTTTAGTCCTAGAAGAGGTTTTTGTTAGAAAAACAATAGAATATGGAACGTTTACAGTGTTCACAGGTTGCCTATTCATGTGATGATGTTTAGAAACAAAAAAATGTGAAAATTAATGCAAGAAAAAGTAGCTAATGACAAGTGTTTGAATGCAAGTTTGAATGCAATTATTTTCAATTTTGAATGTAATAACAATGTAATTAGGATGATGAAAAATGCACTTTTCAGTTTTCAATGAGATAAGATGATGCAAGAAAGTGAAAGATGCAACCTATATACACTTTCACTAATGCAAATATGAGAAATCATAGATGCACTTACTCCTATTCTATTTCAGTCACTCAATAATGTCTTAGGAACCCTAATTAGATTGACTATCAACCCAAAGGGTGAGTCAATTCTCAATAAGGAATACCTAGGAGGGGATTCTTTCAGCTTTAAGGGCTTCACCACCAAGAAAAATCTTGGAAAAGACACTTTAGCATTCAACTCACAAAACCTAATGATGCAAGCTAAATGATGAATGCAAATGATGAAATTATGCAACAAGAAGTTAGGATGCGTGTACCTGGGAAGTATGGAAATGTTACAAGGATTCCAGAAATGAAAAAATGCAGTCAAAATGTATTATGGAGGATTAAGACTCCCTTACTATTGTCTTAGTCCTGCTGCTATTTTTTGGGGTAAATGCAAAATGTTCGAATGCCAAAACAGTATCTGGAAGAATTTCTACAAAATACCTCCAGGAGGACTAAAATGCCCTAGGTGGTGACTTACTCTCATTCTGAATTTATGGAATCTCTGAATGTGGTCCCAAGGCTCAAGGTCTACACTTCCTTCTTCTCGGATCTTAGGTTCTGAAACTTCTAGATTTGGCCTATAGGTGAGTTTCCATGAAAATGACAACTTTACAATGCAACTTCGCACTTCAAATAATCTTCAAGTCTTCAACCTAAATTTGCAATCACAAACACAGAAGAGAGGAAAAACTTGTTGATTATTAGTAAATGGGGGTTTTCCTTGGTCAAACCCCTTGTTGGTAATTAAACCTTGAAATGAAATGAAATAATTAAGGGAAATGATGATGAACAACATGCAATGTTACAACTCACCCAACCCTCACTATGAAATCCGCAAACTTGTGTGAGATGGCTAGCCTAAATCTAGATCTTGAATCAAAGGAATGCTTGATAGATATGGACTTGAATTGTTTGCTTGAGATAAAAACCCTACATCACAGTGTTATCTCAAAAAGCACACATGATGCAAAGGTATATTGATATGATGCTTGAATCTTGATGATGAAGCAAGTACTTCATGAATTGCTCTTGGATAGCTCTTGTAAGCTGGAAATTATTCTATTATGAATGATCTCACAAAATACTTGGATGAAAATGAATGAAGGAACCTTGTATTTGTACCCATCTATGTATGTTCAAAGTTACAGCACAAGCTGACATATGAATTCATTAATTAAAGGAGGCTAAAATCTTGCGAATTTTAAATTAAATCTACGAAAATAGCTTAAGGACTAAGATTCCCTAGGTGGCATCTTAGTCCGTCTATCAGAACTATACTTGAAAGGACGTTTGGGGTGCAGTTCGATCAGGGTCCCAGGGTGTTTGGGTGGGCTCACACATGAGATCCTTGGGGTGCCCCTGAGCCCAGGCAGGGGACAACATGACAAGTCATTAGTGGCTCATTTGCTACTGAGTGACATCAGGATGACAAAGAATGCTGATTCATTGGACGTACAGGCAGGATGAACAGGACAGCCGGGATAATAAAGCAAGGTGGGCCCCAAAAGTGTGAAAATACAAGGGGTAATACCATTTCCTACACTACAATGAGAAAAATACCTAAATAATTATGCATAAGTTAAGAACTTAACACTAACATGCCCCCTTAAGTGCAAACTTAGGGAGATTATTATGAAAAAATGAAATGCAAGATGGGTCCTGACTACAAGGCCCTGTTAGGTACCCATGCACAATTTCTATGCAATGCAATCTCCCACAACTGGAGAAAAGGAGAAAAACCCTATGGGATAAAACTCCTCTCCAAAAGAGAAGAAAAAAGAGCTAAAAGAGTGAAAGGAGGAGGTCATCACAAGAACCCCCCAAGGACAACTCTCATCTCTGATCTTAGAAAAATAAAAAAGGAGAGAGACTATGTATCCCCCTATAGAAAAGAGTAGAAATATTAAAGATCCCCCCCACGATGAAGAAACTCTTGTGTTGATCCTAGAAGTCTAGAGAATATCCCTTGTCTCCAAACAACATGCCTCCCTTTAGGGAGAATCAACCACTGATGCAAGAGAAACTCCAACTCTGAAATAAGAGAAGGGAGAGGAAGAATCAACATGAAATATTCCTTTGAAAATTGTCTCGATGCCTCCATGCAACCAAATGTAAAATCATGATTAGGTGCAACCTCAACTGAAGAAGGAAGATCAACAAGACCATGTGGAAACTCTGAAGAAACAATCTCCAAAGCCATAGATGGTGTCAAAACAATGCAAATATGGTCATCAAAAAGAAGGGATATACCCTCAAATGTATCGTCCAAATAAGAAATGTGAGATTCACAAAACAACTCTGCAAGACTTGTCAAGTGACTATCCCACAAAGAATGTTCCGAGGATTGAAAACATCTTGTTGTGCTAAAAAACTAACCTATGAAGCAACAAGAGATGAATCAACACAGGTTTGAAGAACTCCAAAGTTCAAATGAACAATATCTCTTGAGGAATTGCTATCAACACTAGCAAGAGTGGTGTGAGGCTCATAATCATCATCATCAACAAAATGAGAAAAGGCATTGAGACGAGACTCATGATCAGCTTCACCAACAACAATGACTTTTCTTGTATCAGCCTCTCTAATAAAAATGGAATTTGCAGTGAACTCTACAGTCTTAGGTACCTCACCATGAGTAATTTGATAGATGGAAATTCTATTTATGTGCAAATTAGGAATACATAGTACATCTCTGAAACAACCATCACCAATATCAACATTGCCTATCCATGCAACATCCAAAACCTTACTATATCCCAAAAAAATCTTAGAAGTATCAATAGGATGAAGACCCAAAAAAGGATAGGGGGTAAAACCCATGTGATGAGATGCTCCTGAATCCAAAAACCATCTATCATGACTAGAATGAATTGTAGAAGTTACCAATGCATGTCCTTTATCAAGTTTATCTTCTTTAAATTTCATTCTATTTGCAAATCCCTCACTGTGTAGGTTTGGATGAAGGTGAAGGTGATGACAATGGAGAGGCTATAAAAGGAGTCACAGATGAGGGTAGTGGACTATTGTTCTTCTAAAGAAGATGTGAAATCTCATCAATCTTCTTCATATCACAGTGGTGTTCATCATGAACTTTCTTCTTTTAATACACACAACTAAGCTTCTCCTTCTTAGGTTTATCCTCTTTTGAAGAGGTGGAGGAATCATTAGAATTTGTCTTAGCCTTAGGTTTCTTCTTCCCTTTGCTCTAAGATGCTTGTGCAACTAGTGCATGATTCATAGAGACCCCCTCTAATTGGGAAAGTTCAGCTTTCTCCCTTGTCAAACAGTCATAGAATGTCTCAAAAGAAGGAATTTTGAATGCATCACCCAAATAATCCATAGTGGAGTATAAGGTAGAATAAAAAAATACAAATGGACCTCTCAACTTAGATAAAATAAAAAAAATGGACTCCTTATCAGTTTTATCCTTCCAACATCCCACCAATTGTGACCTCATAGATTTGAACTTGACTAGGAAATCATCAATGGAAGGAAATGCATCAAGGGAAAGAGAAGTTAATTCAACCTCTACTTGAAAAGAATGAAACTTTCTTATCTAACTAAATAGGTTTTTGAACTCATCCCATACCTCCTTCACTATATTACACTCCTCAATGTGGAAAAGAAGACTGCCATAAACATGTAAAGCTATCAAACCCATAGCTTCGTCACACTTGTTTCTGTGAGAAAATGTTTCATAATCCCTAGTAAAAGTGGGTTATCTATCATTTAGTGTGGAACAAAAACCCTTATATTGGAGAAAACTACGCATTTTAATCTTCCAGGTATGATAGTTATGGGGGGGGGGTTAAAAGTTCAACTAAATCAAGGGTAGCCATGACAACAATTTGCACCAAAAGGAAGCAAAAATATGCCAAACTATACTGAAACCTCAAAAATAATTGATGAAGCCTCTTGAAATTAAATTTCACATTTCCAAAATAATTCAAGAAGAAATAATGCAAAAAGGGCTGATTATGTAGCTGAATTTGAAAAAAATTCAGCAAAAACTTGTACACCTTACTAGGCATTTTATCACAGGTTCCCACGCCAAATCACCAAGCTAAATCTCCAAATCTACTTGCCAAGCACACAAGCCACTTCGCATGTCTAGTGTGAGTGCTGGAGCATATAAATTCCAAAAACACACCCTCACAACAAATGTGGGATAAATCTTTTGCAGAAAAGTTAAAAATCATTGAACTTTTTTACATGCCTAGTGAGAAACTGGCAAGAAAAATGGAAACCCTACACCCTCTGCTACAAACTAATGCCTTCAAATAGTTATCCAAGGAAAATTAAATCAACAACCCTAAATTTCATGCCCCAACCAAAGTGTTTAATGCATGAGGCTGTATATCAAATCATAGGAAAGAAATGGAGGTAGCAAATCACGACCTGCAAGTAAGAATCACACCTACAACACAAGAGGATATCGCACCACAAAAATACTTTGCTGCATCCAAAATTTTATCAGCCTACACCAAGCATGATTTATAGCCTAAAAATAGAGATCCAACATAGGTAAATCATGCCACAAGGAGGAAAAATATTGGCTACAAACAAGAACAACGAATTCACAATTTTCACAATGACTTCAACTCCTATATGAAACACCTCCTTACACTAGAAAATTGTGGCCTCTTGAACAAAAAATTGGCCCTCCAATTAGAAACAACCACTCTAAAATGGAAATTCAGCCTTTGATTAATGGTTTGCATCTTCCAAATAGATATTTGTGACCTCTTAGAATGATCACAACCTCATATTTTAAATTGGCCCTCTCCAATACACAAATTCATGCCTCTAACCA
>VDFB02351455.1:0-20158 GCA_007258455.2 Sequoia sempervirens
TCTCTCGTTAGTCATTCTTGTCTCCTCTCTTCTCTATATATGTATCTACCCAACTTACATGTTATAGTCATGTCATTGCGAGATTTACTTTAAATTGTCAATTTGAACACTAAATGTTTTCATTTTGAGTATCTCTGTACATCAAGTTGTTCATCACCTTGGTTTAGACCTATAGAATTAACCTAGGTGTTTTTTGTGGTTGTCAATTTGAACACTAAACATTTTCATTTAAGATTCCAAGATAACTAAAGTGCAACTAATTTTAAATTATATGCTAAGGTAGTATATTTAAAGATTATCCCTAACTCATTTAGAGTACTTGGGATTGAGAGAGGAATCTATTGAGCACATCTATAATTCAATTACAAAAATGGATAAAATAATTGTCACATTAGCATTGCATCATAATCTTAGGCATAGTGCATACTTGCCTATTGCCCCTAATCTCAACTCATTATCATTGAATCAATTCACCTAGGGGCCTAATTAAGGAGAACATGGTACTTGCAGTTAAGTAAGTTCCCCACAATTGTTTGTAGTCGCCATCCGTTCCTCACCCAGATTCAAATCATAGATGTGGAGCTGAAAAATTCCAAGCATAAGATTTATGTTAATTCGTTTCCATGGGTATAAGTTCATGTCCAAACACCAATTCAATTCCATAGGTGTGGCGATTAGATTTACAAATGTAAACTTGAACCATAATAAAATATAGTCAGATTGTACAATCTAAAGCAGTCCTTTGATCAAACCCCAAAAGTCTAACATTTGAAGGAATAAATTTTTAACATCTTCTACAACATATTTCCATCATCAAATTCTAAAATAATCATGACATTTGAATTATATATAATTTCTTACAAGCAATTATATATTTAATGGTTTCTATTTATTATTCAAGTGTAAGATTTATAAGTACAATTTGCTTCGGGTCAAAGCATGAATGGGTATCTTACGTTGTTAAGACAATAGTCTTCATTGCATATGTCATGAATCTAGAAGATTGAAGGAGGACTAATAATTCAAGCCAAATGTTTCAGAAACCCGTGGCATCTAGATCAACATGTGGACAAATGGAGAATCCGTGATACAAAATTTTGTGGAACAGTTCAGGTCCTCTTCAGCCGTCAGAAGATTCTGAATTGAATAATAACAGGTGGTAATGAGATGCTGTTTTTGAAGTTGATTTTAGACTTTGACATGTATTGCTTTTTAATTCCTGAAATTGGAAACAAAACCAAAAAAATCTTAGTAAGACAGTCACGTAATGAAAGAAATTTCAAACAAACATGTGAAGATTAAAGGTTCTGACTCTGCAACCGGCGGTTCTTGATTTTCTAGAAGCAGAATTGTTAACAATCTTCGGAGTACATAAATGGCGGACACAGAGATTTATTCTTGAATTATTTAATTATACATATCTGGTTGTTGTTGGAGTAGGAGGAGGAATATGCAGAGTGAAATCTGGAGAAATCTTCCACAAGATATTCTGGAGATAATAGTTGGAAAGCTAGACGTGGAAAGCCTGGTGAAATTCAAGAGCGTAAACAAAACATTCAAGATTTTTGTTTCTTCGCCTTCGTTCCGATCTCTTCGCCTGGAAGCGCGGGAGACGAGGCCATGGCTGGTAATGTTCAACAAGCAAGATCAGTACAATTTTTGCAGAGCTTACGACACAGCCCACAAAAAATGGCGTCTCATTTCTGTGGAATTCCTTCCTTACAATCGCCGCCATCATCTGCAGCTGCTGGCGGCGTCTTCGCAGTTGCTCTGCTTCACAACGCAGAGCTGCGTGATCTTGTGCAACCCTCTGACAAAAAAATGGAGGCGCCTGGTTTCTTCCTCCATCAATTTACTGACGCATGAAAGGCACCGTGCCAATCGCCCCGCCATTGCGATGGCCACTCTGTCTGCAGATGAAGATGTTCTCTTCATGCTCTGTAACGGCCGAGCAACCATTTACAGCACAAGATCAGATCTTTTGCTGCCTCGAATTGAGTCGGCCCCGAGGTCGAATCTCAGGAGCGACGCCGTTTTCTGTAATGGGAGCTTTTATTTCATTACCTGGGAGGCAGAGGAAATAATGGCTTATGATTTAGAGCGGTCGGCGTGGAGAATTTTGACAGGTCCGATGGGAGAGGAAGGTCTACCATTTGGGCGCCTTGTGTGCTGCGGAAAGCGTGCTTTTGTTGTGGGGGGAATCGGGTACAAGGGCATTGCTAAGAGCCTCTGTGTTTGGGAGCTTCTTCAGTCTTCAATGGAGTGGAAGCAGTTTGACTGTGCTCCACAGATGGTGTCCAGTGCTTTTCTTTCTGGCTGCTATCACAACTATGACCATATTTACTGCTTTGGACATGGGTCCGACTTTATATGCATGTCGTGTGTCAGTTGGCCCGAGGTGCTGATTTATAGTCTCTCAAGGAGGACTTGGGATTGGGTGCCTCATTGCTCTGTGCTTTCTAACATGGCCCGCTCTGGTTTTCGTTGGGTTTCCTTCAAACCCACTTTCAATGGCCTGGTCTAACAAGAAGTAAAAATAATTGGGATGCTCATTTTCAGGTCTCTTCATTGTCTATCATAAATCGTGTTTAGTGAGAATGGTTGCAATCCATTATCTAACGTTTTGTCTTTTTCTGCATTTGGTTGTGGAACTACTAGCTGACCAGACTGGCAAGTTCTCTAGATTGGATCTTGTTATTTTTCCTATTCTTAATGCCATTGAAGATAGAAAACATGATAATGTTAATGATGATTGGGACCCTCCTATAAACACTTTGGACATGTTGAAATATGGGATAAACTCGATGATTATGACTCACCTCTTCCTCCCAATACTCTTGTTCTCGCTTTATAACAATTTTATGTAATATTGTTTTGTTTTAATAATAATATGATATTCTGCAAGCAACAAATGATAATTTTTTGTTCAACTATTGGAGGTCCCATGATTAAGTTTTGGTCAAATCCTTAAAAAGTCAGTAAATATGCTGATGTGGTGAGTTGCATTATAAGTCACACCTCCAAACCTTAATTATAGATAGATAAGAGACCACTCCACATTTCAAAAAAAAATGAAGATTCTAAGAGTGCGGTTCCATGGAGGGGGGCTTCCTTAAAAGTCTCAGTGGGTGCTGCTTAGCTTTTTTAGGAATATTTTAAAGTAAATGGTTCCCGTGGATTTATTTGCAATTCTGCTTAAAAATTTAAGCTCCTAAATATAGGGAAGCTGGTGGTCCCATGGATTTATTGGTGCACTGCTGCTTAAAATTTTAAGCTCAGAAATTTGAGGAAGCTGGTGGTCCCATGGATTTAATGTTGCAATTCTGCTTAAAGATTTAAGCTCAAAATTTTGTTTTTAATTCTTTTTTTTTTTTTAACTAATGAACATAGACAGCATTCATTATTCAAAAAATAATCAAATTTTAACATTGTGTCTGGAATTCTACTAAAAGATTTTAGCTCAGAATTTTATTTTTTTATTTTTATTTTTGAACTAATGAGCATAGCCATCATTCATTATTCAAAAAATAATCAAAATTATGTCTGCAATTATCAGAATAACAGAAATTAATATTTAAAAAATACAGAAATTAACATTGAAAAAAAATATCATCTCACCTCTCTCCTAATAGCATAGCAGCATGGCTATTGACAAAGTTAATCCACACACTCTCCCCTATAACTTTCTTAAGACAACAGTCTTTAATTCCTGAAATTTAATAAGTCAAAACCGAAAAAAATCTTGATAAGACAGTTACGTAAAGAAAGAAATTTCAAATAACGTGCGAAGACTAAAGGTTCAGACTCTGCGACTGGCGGTTCTTGATTTTCTTGAAGGAAAAGTTGTTAACAATAACAATCTTTGGAGTACATAAATGGCGGACACAGAGATTCATTCTTGAATTATTTATATATACATATATCTGGTTGTTGTTAGAGTAGAAGGAGGAATATGCAGAGTGAAATCTGGAGAAATCTTCCACAACATATTCTGGAGATAATAGTTGGAAAGCTAGACGTGGAAAGCCTGGTGAAATTCAAGAGCGTAAGCAAAACATTCAAGATCTTTGTTTCTTCGCCGTCCTTCCGATCTCTTCGCCTGGAAACGCGGGAGACGAGGCCATGGCTGGTAATGTTCAACAAGCAAGATCAGTACAAGTTTTGCAGAGCCTACGACACAGCCCACAAAAAATGGCGTCTCATTTCTGTGGAATTCCTTCCTTACAATCGCCGCCATCATCTGCAGCTGCTGGCGGCGTCTTCGCAGTTGCTCTGCTTCACAACGCAGAGCTGCGTGATCTTGTGCAACCCTCTGACAAAAAAATGGAGGCACCTGGTTTCTTCCTCCATCAATTTACTGACGCATGAAAGGCACCGTGCTAATCGCCCCGCCATTGCGGTGGCCACTCTGTCTGCAGATGAAGATGTTCTCTTCATGCTCTGTAACGGCCGAGCAACCATTTACAGCACACGATCAGATCTTTTGCTGCCTCGAATTGAGTTGGCGCCGAGGTCGAATCTCAGGAGCGACGCCGTTTTCTGTAACGGGAGCTTTTATTTCATTACCTGGGAGGCAGAGGAAATAATGGCTTATGATTTAGAGAGGTCGGCGTGGAGAATTTTGGAAGGTCCGATGGGAGAGGAAGGTCTACCATTTGGGCGCCTTGTGAGCTGCGGAAAGCGTGCTTTTGTTGTGGGGGGAATTGGGTTCGAGGGCATTGCTAAGAGCCTCTGCGTTTGGGAGCTTCTTCAGTCTTCAATGGAGTGGAAGCAGGTTGACTGTGCTCCACAGATGGTGTCCAGTGCTTTTCTTTCTGGCTGCTATCACAACTATGACCATATTTACTGCTTTGGACATGGGTCCGACTTTATATGCATGTCGTGTGTCAGTTGGCCCGATGTGCTGATTTATAGTCTCTCAGGGAGGACTTGGGACTGGGTGCCTCCTTGCCCTGTTCTTTCTAACATGGCCCGGTCTGGTTTTCGTTGGGTTTCCTTCAAACCCACTTTTAATGGCCTGGTCTAACAAGAAGTAAAAATGGTTCACCACCTCCTGGGGCTCCTTGAGGTGCAACCAATTTGCTTTGTGGTAATTGGGATGCTCATTTTCAGGTCTCTTCATTGTTTATCAGAAATCCTGTTTAGTGAAGATGGTTGCAACCCATTATCTATCGTTCTGCCTCTCTCGATATTTGGTTGCGGAACTGCTAGTTGATCAGACTTGGCAACTTCTATGGATTGGATCTTGCTATTTCTCCTATTCATGGTGTCGCCTCTCTTGGCATGTGATTGTGGAACTGTTAGCTGACTAGACTTGGCAAGTTCACCACCTCATGGGGCTCCTTGAGGTGCAACCAATTTGCTTTGTGGTAATTGGGATGTTCATTTTAAGGTCTCTTCATTGTTTATCAGAAATTGTGTTTAGTGAGGATGGTCGCAACCCACTATCTATCGTTCTGCCTTTCTGGACATTTGGCTGTGGAACTTCTAGCTGACCAGATTCTGACAAGTTCCCTGGATCAGACCTTGCTATTTCTGCTATTCATAATGTTGCTGAAGATAGAAATCATGATAATGTTAATGATGATTGGAACCCTCCCATAAACACTCTGGATCTGTTGAATTGTGGAATAAACTTGATGATTTTGACCCACCTCCTTCCCCCAATACTCTTGTTCTTGCTGTATAAATACTTTATGTTCTTGCTGTATAAATACTTTATGTAATATTGTTTTGTTTTGAGCTGAAATTCTTTTTTAGATTCAAAACATAACTCTTTTTTCCATTTTTTAAATTATATATCACTATTTATAAATGATAATATACATACTTATCCATTAAAGATAACTTGGAAAAATCAAAGATCAATTGTGCTTCTTAACCTTTATTTTTTTTAAGGACTTGTTTGAGGAAAAGGCTTACAAACTTTGGCGGTACATGGATCGGTCATGTCGGCTTTTTTGACAATGAGGCAGAAGCCATTGAATGCAGAAAACGAGCTTAGACTTATCTGTTCCTACACTTTTTTGATTGACCATGCATGTCGTAGCCATAGCAATGGTTTTTTCCGTGGAATATGATTTTAAGTTATCTTTAAATGTTTTAATATTCTTTGCTTCTTGATTAGTTCTCGTAGACCAAGTCCAATATTTGTATAACGTAAGCATCGAAATTTGAGATGCCAATTGCCAACGCAATTGAGGTCATGGCTGGCCTCACATATGAAAGAAGTGATCCATTTGGTGAGCGAACTAAAGAGTGACTATTTTTAGTCACATGATAACAGAAATTCCTCGTCTAGATGCCAAACTTTCCTTCCAAAAGCTTTTGAGAAGGAGAATTTAAGTGGTTTATTTATGTGTAAGAGTTAGATTGTTCATTAGTTTCTATGAGGAACTATTGTAGAGCTTTCAAATTTTAAATGGTAACTAATGCATTCGATATTGGTTAATCAGGATTTAGATTTTTTTATGTTTTATTTAGCAGTGTTTAGTTGAGGATGCAAATGTACTCACTAATTAACTACTTTGAAATTTGGTTGCATTTTATTGGTCTGGATCAATGGCTGCAACATGTTAGTATATGGTTTTAGTTTCATGAGGCAAGAGAGCACATGAATTTTGAAGGAGGCTCTGATGGTTCGGGCAATTGGCAATTGGGGTAGAGTTGGCGCATGCAGAGAGACAGGTCTGCTTCTATTGCTGATGTTGCTAACAAAAGCAATGCATAAATACCAGAGGTATGAGATATTACAGTAGCTATTCTATTTTCATTTCAAAGCACGATATTAGAAATGGTACCCAAATAGAAGAGGTTCTTAAGGAAATACATGCTACATAAATTCAGAGGTTGAGGGAAAAAATTATAAGCTCTACACCTAGATATGTGTACTCTACCCCTTGGCACCAGTTGAAGGGCATGGAAGATGTTGTAGATGTTGCTATAAAAGGCCTACCGAGGCCTAGTTCTTGGCCATCAAAAAACATTAACAAAATGAACTTGGACTGGTTCTACAACCTTTATTTTTATCATGGATTTAGGTCTATATCTTTTGTTGTTGGAGTCCTTTTGTTCAATCCATAGATGTTTCACTCAAATGAAAATGAATAAATTGCTCTCCAATCTCTTTAATTTTTGCAGTAATTATTTGTTTCCTTCATGTCTACTATAGTTGTGTTGTCATTTGCATTCAATCTATGCAGGTTAATTAGTCATTTGCACTTTGAATATCAATTAAAAAATATTCCTCTTCTTTATTTCTTGTAATTATACTAGAGATTATCTAAGTTATTGGTTTGATTTTGGGTACTGGGGTTTAGTATGTAGATTTGTCAGGATAAGCTCAGGAAGTGTAGTCATTCTTGGAAAAATGAGTCATGTTTCATGATCTTTGCAAGTTAGGTATACTTGATGAAGCACTCTGCTTCCTTAATGGTTTGCCACTTTTAATTTCCACTGATGTAAGGTAAATGGACATAAATCTTGTGGGGTTCCACAAGGGATCTCATATGCCAAATTGGCATTTGGGTTGGCCATGACCAAAGAGACAACTTTTACCTTTTTCATTGTTCCCTTGTTTTATTCTCATGCTGTGAAAAGTTCTATTTATGCAGATAGCTGTTTTATTTGCTTTATAATTCAACTCTTTACATGTTTGAGTCATTGTTGGGTGACTCATAACATTTTTTTCATGAAACTTCGTTATCACTCTCTTAATGATTTATTTATTTTGTAATTTATTTTTGGGGACCGAAACCCCCCAAAACCACCCTTAGAGTTGTGATTATGGTTTTACTTACCTTTGATTTTACTAGAGAACTTGCATTAACTTGGCTACTTTCCTCTAAATAATTCTTAATGTTGGATCATTACTTGAATCAATCCCTTTGATTTGAAAGGGCAAGCAAGATACCTCTTATCTCTAAAATTATTCTTAGAAATGTTGCCTCTTTAAAAGAAATTGAGTTGATTTAGAATGAATTCATTATGGTGTGTTAGCAAAACTTGAGGAGCATGGTTGAGGAGGAAAGTTGGGTGTTTTCTATGAGCAAGTTGAAGGAGGCATTCAATGTCCTTGACTCCTTGGCTCTTGCACATGGTCTTGAACTTCAAATATTTAGGCTTTAAGAGGCCAGGAGTTGCAAGTTTTCTTCCTCAAATGCTTCAATCATAAGGTCAAGGACTTTGAAACCTACAAATTTTTATGTCATGTGTTAATGCAAGGTTAGAATGGAAAGGTGTTGATGCAACTAGCGTATTTTGGTGCTTAGAGCTCAAAAAAATGTTATAGAAATATCTAATTGGAGGAATAAGAAAACATTGCACGGGAACTTCTAAACTTGCCTCTCCAATGTTGTCATCCCTCAAGTTCTAGTTCAGGAACTTGCTCTTTCTTTGTCCTTTGACAATCATGCATCATTAGTAAGCTGTAATCAATAACCCATCCCAATGCAGACGTGGCTTTCCATTCACAAAAGAGGTGAAGGCCTAGAAGTCCTTGCTTCCCAAAACTATATTGATCCAAATAACTAATAAAGAGAAGGATACTTGATCTCTAGAAATCATGGAATTTGTAGTTTTTGGTTCAAGCAAGGGGTTGTTTGGGCATGATTGAGCTTAATAAAAGTATGTAGGGAGAGTCTAAACTATGGATTACATAAATATATGGGTTCATCTTGTTGTCTCCTTTCATAGTCTGGTCATATATGCTTTAGACAATAGATTACTTAAGCTATTATTTTTTCTGGCCTTGGTGGTTTTTATTGTACCTATAAGGTTAGTGTTTATGTACCTTTAAGGCTAATTGATTAGGCACCATTTTCAATCTTCATTGAGGGGCAGTTTGTGCTTCTATTTTCAAGGCTGGTCCAACCTTTTTCTTGTGTATATTCTAGCTCTTTTGCATTAATGAGAAGACCATTGTAACATTACACTTTCTTCCATAAATACAAAGGTATGATCTATTGATGGTGTTTTCTACAGCAATAACTTAGAATGAATACAATATTCTATCTCTCTTGAAAGGTAATCTTCAACTATAAATTACTGAAAATCACCCCAAGGTCTCTCGGGTGTCAGGTCATGACAATGCATAAACAACTCAGATAATATGTGAAAATGCTGGTAATCACAATCGGACCTTACTACAAACAAACTGTATCTTTCCAATTTATCAGATCTTGCAATATGATGATCTCAAGTCCTAAATCTAACCAGATAATAAAGAAACAACAAAAGATGAGAGTGCAAGAGAAGCAATGAAACCTAAACTATTTCTAAGATGAACCATGCAAATGACAGATATCAGGAATGGACCAATCTCAAATAACCAATTCTTGCTTAACCCACAGTGCAATATCACAAGAACGGTGCAATCTTCTAAGGCATATAGATTTTCAAATCATAGACATTCATCCACAATCGAACTAAGCACAAAATAGATATATGGTCCAGGTTGACTTCACCAGCCTACTACAATCAGATAGTTACTGGGAGTATAGACCAGAGATTGCTACAAACATTCCAAATATGAAATCATGAACATCATTCACCAAACTAATCCAACTCTAAAACACTAAATTCTAAATCTTTAAGCAATTTGAAAGATGAAACAACAGGAACCATGCAAGATAACTAACACAAAAGATTTCACCAGGAAAACCACAATGCCTTCTATTGTATTAGATTACCAAAATGCTGCAACAATTCCACTGTTCTGTTACAATATTTGCTTCAAGAAATTGACTACTACTTCTACTACAAAATACTCTAGCTCTTTTCTGATCTAACTTGTCTCTATTATCTTCCTAGCTCCTTACAATGAGGCAAGAATGCCCTTTATAACAAATTCTCAAGACATGTCGGCCCAGCCAAATATTTTACAAAATAAAATTAGCCAAAACAAGTCGGCCTTAGGAATTTCAAAATAAGGCACACATTAAATGCTGATACATTATCAAGGTCGGCCTAGACACATTCCCCAATGTAGCCCGGATCAACATATGCCCTATAATAATAGGGAAGCACAAATCTCAAAATGGGCATTAACTACCACCTCCCTTATCCTTATTTCGAGCCAATGATCCATGAACTCTCAAAAATACTTTATCTAGCTCAGTGATAGGTGGCAAAGGCAAGATCTTAAGCCGACATTCAATGGAGCCAATCTCCTCCTTTGACTGTTTAACAGTTTTATTCCAATCATCCTTGTGAGCCTGATACTTATCCATCACAGCCAAGTAGGTTGCTGCATCATGCAGCTGGTGTCCTGTTATGACATTTTCAGAATCCGGGGCATAGACATCATGCCACCATTCCCTTAGTTGTTCTAGGCTCAGGTACTTATGAGCAATTTTCCTCCTACCAGTCATAATCTCAAAAAATGCAATGCACCCATCATATACTCCAGTCAAGTCACCATCTATCAGCTTCTTTCATTTATGAATCTTCCTCATGGCCTTTTGCCGAATCTGCAAAGCCTCAAACCATTCCCAAGGTTCATTAAGTTTGGAGGAAGGAAGAATCCCATCTGCAGCCAACTGATCTTTTCCATATTCCATAATTACTTTAGACTTCTGCAACAGAAGATCGATGTCCTCCTTATCTTGGGATAGCACATGTTCCAACAAGTCTTTGGCTCTGACTGCATCCTTTCCAACTGAAAGGACATCCTTTATTGCATTGTCTCCTTTCACTTGCACATCCTTCAACCAATCTGTTGCAGTCTGGGTGTAAGCCTTCATCTTTTCAATTTCAGAAATGGTTTCCTTGGGCAAGAAACCAGGAGTCGCAGAGGAAGATGGGTGGAGAGATTGCAGAGGTTTCATTACATCTTCCAGACACTTCTTAAGCCTCTCATTTTCCTTTCTAAGCTCATGTTTGGATTGAGTTTCTTTCCTTAACCTCCCAATTATTACTGCACTGGACCCTTCATATTCTTCAATATCCTACTCCATGGAAGCTGGTCCAAGATTAATGGTCTGCACATTATAATATTTTCCGGTAACCTCTTCTTTAGTTTTATCCGCAGCAGGGGTGGCAATGTGGATGACCCTGTTACTTGCTTCATCTCTTTCTATCCTTGAAACTACCTTGGCCATCTTCTTCTTCTTGCCTTTACCAATCTTAGTTAACATCTCATCCCAATCAAGAGGAGTGTCCTCAACAATAACCTGTTTCTTCCTTGTAATCTCCTTTTCTAACCAATTCGGAACCGCAGGATCCACCCAGATTTCTTTTGTTTCGATCTCTTCATGATGTTCCAGTGTTTCATCTCTTCCTTTCTCAGGAGACTGCTCACCCTAATCACCTAATTCAGGTTCCTCTTCTTGCACAGGCGATGGGGTTCTAACAGGGGAATCCTCCTTTTCAGGTGATCCGTTACCTTTGCTACTTACCGTAGAATCCTCATATTGCACTAGTGGAGAAGGGTGTCTTTCTACATCTTCAGTCTCAAGCTCAGCTGCCGCACCAAAGAGTTCTCCTTCCTTGAAAGGTTTTGCCTCTCCACTAGTCTCTTGCTCTTGATGGGTTTTTTTCTCAGGTAAACTCAGTGAACGGGAAGTAGCCTTAGGTTGCTCCACAACTGGTACCCTCGGAAGAGGGTCCATCTCTTGCATAGTCTCTTTAGGAGATGGAGTCCTTGATCTCCTCGTATAAAATTTAGTCTTTTCTCCTGAACTTTCTACTTCAACAATAGGAGTCTCATCCTTGGAAGTTTCTTGACCTTTCCTCCTTGAAACCCTAGTTGTTTGTGTCTTCTTTGGCTGTGGAGGAGCATCCTCTTCTTCTGCCTTTTCAAATTCCTCTTCCTCTACAGACTTACCAATTTTCAAAGTTCTACTTCTTTTCTTCCCCTTTGGTTTTCTTTTCGGTTCTGGCTCACTTTCTTGAGGACCCCTGATTTTAATTTTGAAGGGTGAGCTCCCTTTAGTTTTCCCTTTGGGGTCATCTTCCCCGGATTCTTCTGAAGTGGACATAGGATTGAGATTTCCCATCAAATTAAAGGTACAGGGTACCTTCTCACTTTCCAACTCCAAACCTTATGCTTCAACCAGGAAGTAGTAAATCTCATGACAGGGGCCATTAGGTCTTCTAGCTCAGTCACCTCATCATCATTCCAATTCATCTCTCCGATTGATCTGTCTTTGATAGACTCATATGCATGGTCTAGCACCAGATTCCCCTCATCTTCTAGCTGGTCAGGGATCAACTTAACATTGTATTGCCTTATCACATCAACCGGAAGCCTAGAGTACCTTTTCTTCCTTGCCTCAAAATCATCTTTGATATTTGCCCAATAGTCTTCTAGGTCATCCTTATGACAGTATTCTTTGGTGGCCTTCTTTTGTGCTTCCCCGGTGATATCAAAGTTTGTCCTCTTGGAATGGAAGGAGAAACCATGAGCTGCCAACTCATCCACTGCAGCATGTGTCGATTGGATGGAAGGGCACACCTCAGCTATACCAATTTTGAGAGGGAAATCCCCACCAAAACCCGTTTTATGCTTTGCTTTCTTGACAATTGCATCAAAGTCACATATCTGTCTTACAACCTCTAATAGCACAATATGATCAGTCGGATACCTAGGCAACCTGTATGGAGCAGCTTGACATCCGTCGATTCTGATATAGGAGAAAGTGGGAAACTGAATGAACCAAGCTCCATATCCCTTTATCAACTCCTTTGCTCCATCAGACAATCTCACATGCTCCGCATTTTGAAGCAACCTAGTGATATGCATTGTAAATGCATCGTTTGCTCTTCTGTAATCCCGGTGTCCTAGGTGCAATTCCGGGTATATGTCATAGATTACATCTTGTCCAAATGTCCCCTTCGGATTCAGACCCCTGTATGGGTAGAATCTAGCTAACACATACATCACATAGGAAGACATGGTGAACCTCTTTGTTTCTAAGACATCCCTCAGCTGTCTATCAATCACAGCACTGATGAGTCCTGCCCAGTGATAATAAGTACCTTGTTCAATTTTGTTGATCACATGGACAATCCAGTTTTCCAGTACTCCGACACTCTTCAAACCAGCCACCCTGCTCAAAAATGTGATAGCATCATATATATCTGATCTGAATTTAACCCTGTGTAATTGCTTGGGCAGTTTGGAAAAGTGAGACTTTAGTTTCTCCAACCAGGAATTAATCATTTGTTGGGCCTTTGTGGGCTCGTTCTCATAATAGGTTTTGGCCAAATCTATGTTTAAGGCACATACAGAAGACAAATCCGGCATGTCAAAGGCTTGGGCAATAGAAACAGGATTGAAATTCACCAAGACTCTCCCCTCGGTACTGACAACCCTTTGTGTGTCGAAGTCATACTGCCGGGCACACTCTAGAATCAACTCATAGCACTGAATTGTAGGAGGGAACCCTGCCACGTGAACCAATCTAGACTTCATCATCCCTTGTCTCAAGACCGACAGATCCTTCCGCGCTGTTCTCTCTTTGAATTCCTCATATCTCCACGCTCCAACATTCGTGTCTGAAACCTCAGACCACACAGAAGATACTTTGTTGTCAGGCAGTTGACTCTTGGTATCTAATCTTAATCTCTCTGCCTCTGTGATGGAAGATCCCTCCGTATCACCTTTGGACTTTCCCGCAACAGCCTTACTTGATTCAACCTGCATTTACAAAGAAACGTCATGAGCATCCAATTATCATACATATTCCAATCAAAGGGTTAGCATAAAACCACATAAAGCAATTAAGGTCCATCACTAATCATCAATCTTTGAAAATCCGGAGAATGAAGCAATCCGGGGAAATGAGGTAAACCGGGAAAATCCCGTCGGGGCGGAATTTCGGAGAAATCCGACCCAGACGGATTCATTCTGCCAAGACATCATTCGCCAAATAATTCATTAGTATGGACAAAAAGGTTATGAGATTATCATGATATTCATCTATTAGCAGCAAGAAATCAGCATTTAGCATTTACCCCATTACCCCTAGCCTCGAAAATCGAAAAGAATGAAATCAGGCAGGAAAACCGAAAAAATCCGGGTAGGACGGATTTTCGTGGACGGTTCAAATACTCCAGAATTCGCTATACTCTGTGTACTCGACAGATATCAGGAAAATTCGGGCGCGCGAAAGTTTTGCGGACACCTCGGAAACCCGATGAATATTAACACGCGAACCATTGACTGTATGATCATGTAAAACCCCGCTATTTGGATTCCAATGGTCCTAAAATCGATCCTAATAAGCAAACTCGGAATGCACATGAATCTGAATTTCAAAAGACTTCCGAATGACTAACCCTCAAGTCGAAACATCGATGCCCTAAATCCAATAACCAGACCCCCACCATGAAAGCCCGGGTAAGCTTGGAATTTCAAGAAAAACTATCATTGAGGTGATCAATCAAAGCGCACATGGATTTCTTAAGGTATGAGAAAATTTGATCTAAACGCCAGATATGAAAATCATGACGGATCAACCGTTTCGAACAAAACACCAAAAACCCCAATCTCGCAAAATACATTAAATTACGCACCTAGGGGAAAAATCCTACCCATAATGCCCATCTACATCGATCTATTCGACATTCATTTGGTAAACAAGGGCATGCACAGTGCGAATGATGAAATATTGTGAAGAGTGAGGTCAAACCCTAGCTCTATAAATATACAATCATACTCAAGCAAAGGCTGACCTAAAATGACTATCAATCAACTCGAAAGATTCGATCATGACACAAAGAAAAGAGGGGCTAGCAACGACTTACCATGGATGGGTCCGGATGAAGCTCGAACTCGAAGGAGTGACTGTAAAACCGTGTGCCCTAGCGACGAAAAAACCAACCAGCGCTCAAGCAAATCACCCACAAGCAATTCAAATTCAGCAATCAAACCCTCAAATGAAAAACCTCAAACTCCAGAGCAAGCAGTGAGTGAATAATGCGGATCGGGAAAATGATCTCCGAAAAGACCAATCCATCCATAATCACGCCCGGAGAAGGTACTGGTTAATTAAATGAGCAACAAGATATGTCACCGGAAAATCCGTAAACTCGAGCCTGTGGACGAAATTCCCGTAGCAAAAACCAAGCCGCATTTCGAAAACTGGATGAAACACTGAATCTCGCGGGATAATGCAGAGTGAAACCAGATCTTTTGTAACGGCTCCGGAGCAACCGCCAAAGCCAAAATCCCGGATCGGTGCAAAACCCTGATTTCAGTAATCTTAGCAAGAAATTTGACAAATCTAATCCGTGGCCTGGCGGAATCAGCCAGGCCGGAAAAATCCTGCGGGTTTAGGGTCAAAACCCGAATTTTCATCACCGAAAACCTGGAAAGCCAACCCAATTCCAAGCCCCCAAGGCAAGGCTTTCGCAGGCCAATGCTGCACTAACATCTCAGACTCTAAAAAGAGGAAGCCTTATCAAAAATCATGGCCGTTATTATCCCAAAAAGAGGGTCCCTACTTGGTGGGCGTAAAACCGCATAGCTGGGTCATGGATTGCCCGCGGCTCTACCGGGTAATGTCCTGCAAATTTGCGCCTGTGGACGAAGCCAGATTTGGCTGGCTCGGTAGACTTTTCGAGGATTGCGCATCCTATCACATCACTTCAGAGGAAAGGAAAGAAATTTCTTTGGACAGAGTAGTGTCAGTTACCTTTCCAAACTCTTAAGGAAAAACTGACTAGTGCTCCAATTTTGGCAGTGCTGGATCCTACAGGTGACTTCGTGGTTTTTTACGGATGCCTCTTTGGAAGGTCTTGGAGCCGTGTTGATGCAGGATGGGAGAGTGATTACCTATGAATCTCGGAAACTAAAGGATCATGAACTCAATTATCCCACACATGACCTTGAGTTTGTTGCAGTTGTTCATGCTCTTGTGAGATGGAGGCACTTCTTGTTAAGGCATTGGTTCGAGTTGCATACAGATCATCAGAGTTTACAATACATCTTCACGCAACTGAATTTGAATGCAAGACAGAGGAGGTGGATGGAATTTTTGTGTGAATATGATTTTGAGGTGAAGTATATTCAGGGTAAGGAAAATGTGGTGGTTGACGCTCTGAGTCAACGTAGGCATGAGGTTTCTGCAATGTCTCTTGAGGTGGATTTGAAGAGTCAGATTCTCACAGCCCTTCCTTCAGATAGTTGGTATTCGGAGGTGAAAGCTGAGGTGGAGTCAGACAGAGCTTTGGAAGGGAAATTTGCTAGTTATTCATTGGATTCAGATGGTGCTTTGCGTTTCTCTGGACGGTTGTATGTACCTCCTTCAGAGGGTCTTTGTACCTTGATTTTGACAGAAGGTCATCGGGCACCTTACGTAGGACATCATGGAGTTAAGAAAATGTATGCAGATCTGCGTTCGCTTTATTTTTGGTCAGGAATGAAGCGGGATATCGCCGACTTTGTGGCTCGATGTCTTGAATGTCAGAGAGTAAAGGCTGAACATCATCATCCAGCAGGGTTGTTACAGCCTCACCTTGTTCCGGAATGGAAATGGGATGTTATTTCCATGGATTTCATTGTTGGGTTGCCTATGTCATCTAGACGACATGATGCTATTATGGTCACTGTTGACAGATTGACTAAGGTAGCTCATTTTTCCCTTGTTCGATCTTCGTATACGACATCTTATGTTGCTAAGGTGTTCATGAATGATATAGTTAGATTGCATGGAATACCACGGAGGATCATTTCTGACAGAGATCTGGTATTCACGTCTGCATTGTGGACATCTTTGTAGCAGTCTTTGTGGACTAAGTTGAATTTCAGTTATGCCTACCATCCTGAGACTGATGGTCAAACTGAGAGAGTTAACCAGGTGCTAGAGGATATGCTACGCATGTATGTCATGGACCAGCAATCACGTTGGGAGGACTATCTGTACTTGGTCGAGTTTGCATATAATAATGGGTACCATAGTTCCATTGGTATGGCTCCTTTTCAGGCCTTGTACGGTCGTCCTTGTCGTACTCCTTTGAGTTGGGATCGGTTGGAGGATAGGGTGCTTCTTGGACCCGAAATGCTTAGATATATGGAGCAGCAGGTGGCTCGCATTCGGGAGCATCTTGTTGCTGCTTAGGATAGACAGAAGAAGTATGCTGACGCTCATAGAGTTGATCGGTAGTTTGTAGTAGGTGATCGGGCGTTCCTTCGAGTGCGCCCGTGGAATAGCCCTATTCGTTATGGAAAGGGTTCAAAGCTCGCGCCTCGGTTCGTTGGACCCTTTGAGGTGTTAGAGCGGATTGGACCTGTTGCTTACCATTTAGCTTTGCCACCCAGTTTGTCACGGATCCACGGTGTATTTCATGTTTCTGTTCTTAGACCATATTTTCCGATGTTACCTAGCGGCTCTCGATTGGAATGCTCTTAGGTCGAGGGATGGTTAGTTGGCTCTCGCAGCCTGCGGCTATGCCTCTCAGTCATTTGCCACTCTACCCTCTAGGCGGCAGAGAAATCTGATCAGTGCGTTCAAGGGGACCCGAATGGCCTAAGCTTCAGCCATGGGAGGATGCCTCAGACGTGTGATCTTTATCCTTATTCTTTTACCCAAGCCTCTGGGTGAGGCCAAATTCCTTTGGGGAGGACATGCAATACCCCTGATGCTTGTTCTTGACATCTCCTGGCTTTCCTTGCCTTACTGTGGTTTCTGATGATACTCATTGATAGATGCCGCAGCTTTGGGATTATTAATGATTACAATACTCCTACATGATATTTATGGAAAGTGATATTTTACACATTATTTTGATGGTTTAATTGCCATGAGGCTGCATAATTGAAAAATTGATGATACATGAATTAATGTACCCCTATAATGCAATAGATGATGATATGATTGGTGAGGGGACAGGTAGCATCACTCGTTCGCGAGCGCCCTGCTACACTACAAATCCTTCTCACAATGCTTTGTAATTGATTATATGTATATATGTTGTGTATCACCTTGTTGGATGCAGGCTTTGCAAGAATAAGACTTGATTCCACCTATTTCGATAGGTCTGGGTGAGCATTGTACCAACCCAATGGCAGGAAGTTGAAGAAAGGTGACATGGAAATAACTCCGTTCCAAGATGTCAACTGTCTTGTACCTTCTTGGTTTTGGGCGTCTTGGTCATAGCCATTTTGTTGTTACGTTAGTCTTTGTATGTTACTGTGATTTTATGATGTATTTAATGTTGTGTAAGGTTTTATGTTGTGATTTAAATAATTAAAAAATTAAACAATTAATAAAGTAAAGCATAAATTAATAAATAAATAAATAAATAAATGTTAGTAGTAGTTTGTGAAAATATTAAATTTATTTTGAGAAAATCTTGCAAATGGTTGATTTCAATTATTTTAATGGGCATGTGATTATTTAATAAAGTGTTTATGGAGATGATAAATAAATAAACAAATAAAAAGTTAAAATTTGTGGATTTGAATATATTTAAATTTTATTTATTTTTGGAGAAGTGACTTCTGGTATTCACGGGAAGAGGAACGGAAGAGACTTTCTGAGTGTTGATTTTATTTAGGGGATTTTTCTTTGTATGGGGTTGCATTCTCTTTTTGCTGATCCTGGAGAAATTTCGCATATATCTTTTCTGTCATTCTGGAGGAGTGTGCATTTTCTTTCTGTTATTCTAGAGAATTTTATTAAAGAAGAAGGTTCAGTCTGAGGGAGGATTCTGGTCTGTTGCTGGAAACAATCGGCAGCGAAGGATTAGCTCTACAAAAGGATAAGCTTCCACAGATCCTCTACAGACACAAGACACTAGGTTCTCTTTCTTCGTTTCAATTATTTTCTTTCTATTGCAACAAATGAAATAAAAATTGTTTTCGTGAATGAAATTTCTTCTTGAGGTTTGAAATTAAATGTGTGTTGAAAGAAAACTCTACTGGGTCTTTAGAAATGTTTTGGACTGTTATTCAATTGAAAGAAATTTTACTTGGGTTCGGGATTGTTGTTTATTAAAAAGAAATTTGGTTGGGTTCTAGAAATAAACAGTATTACTGTAGTTTTGTTCTAAAAAATAAAAAATAAATCAATTAAAGAATAATCCCCTTACTATGAATTCTGGGTTGTGTATATTCTTGTTACTATATATATTTTACAAATACATTTTATATATAAATGTATATATACAGTAACTTGTACAGTTGATTATCATTCTCTGTTTTCAAAATATTTAAAATATAGTATATATATGTATATATATATATTAGATATATATATATATATACACACACATATATATATATATATATTGAATGAAAATTTAATTCTAAAGTTTCAAATTTTTCCGTACTTCCTTTGGCCTTACTGACTTTTGTTTTGGTATTATAAAACCCTGGTTGAGTGGTGGTTCGGCCTCGGCCGTACCCACCACCTAGCCGACCTCTATACCGGTGCGACAGTCTGCGAACTGTCCACGGCAGTCCTTCGGACTGCTGTGAATAGTCCGTAGACTGTTCGCGGCCGAGTTCAACCCCATGCATTGGATGGCTTTTCTGTCCATTCGAAAGGAGCTTCGAATATGTGCTTTATTCAAAACAAAAATTCTTTTTAAATTATAATGTATGGAATGCATTTATAAATATATATATATATATATTAATTCGTTTAATTATATTTTGTAAGTCACAATTTCACTGTTAAATTAATTTAATTAATTCTGTCTGTAATCAGATTGCTTCCTTTTCTGGTATAAATAAAACAAGATTTTATTATAGTGGAAATATGAAAATAGAAAGGAATTTTTATTAATTTGTTAAATTATGAACTTTGATAGGATAAAATATAGTAAAAGGGCAATTTATGTATATATGTCAGCATTGATTATTTGATTCTTGTTTTTAGTGTGTATATTGTGGAAATGGAATTTATTATGGAATTAAATGAGTTATCTTTTTATGAAGTTGAGTCTTGTAGACTTGTTGGGTTCAGGACATTGTGAGTGCATTGATGTGGGAACCCCATTTGTGTTAAAACTGTAGTCTTCCAGAGGATTGTGATTTTGTTGGATTTATGCCTTTTCCTTATGAGTATTTGATATGTCATGCTTTGAGAATGGGGCGTATAGACTTGTGAGATTTGATAATGTACTTATTTAGCGAGATGGGTTATGCCTCGTGTGTTATTATTGTTGTATTTCAATGTGCATGATTGTGATGGTTCAACCCCTGTTTCTT